>BQNB010043574.1:595-45429 GCA_026074375.1 Tanacetum coccineum | reverse complement strand
ATTAAAATCTGTGTTAGGTTTTTTTTTTTTTTGAAAGGATTAAAATCTGTGTTAGTGAACACTATAATGGTTGTTACCGTACAATTTTACATGATAATGTTTGGTATCAAGGGATCATAATAACTCTTTGGTTTTGACGGCAATAACTTTTATTACGGTATTTCTTTTTCTTTTTGAGCCTTTATACTTGAATTTGTGTTTGTTATTTTGTGAGTTTTTTTAAAAATACAGGGACTAAAGTTTGATAGTGGCTATAGTTCAGGATTCATTTTGTATCTTTTTCCTCTATAAATTTGTAATTCTGTTACTCTCATGTTCAATCAATCAAATACAATAACAACTTTTTCCGCTTTTCTATTCTTTCTCTCTGTTTTTGTTTAGAACTTCACATGGTATGAGAGCTTCATCAATGAAGTTCTGACTATTAATTATGTTACAAAACAGTTATTTCTGTTGTAAAAACCGTTACAAGAGTGTGTCTAGTATATTCACTACTCTGTTTTCTTGTATCGTTTTCGCACAAAACTTTGGTTCTTTTGTCACATTCTTGAATCACAACAATGGCATAACCTGCAGTCTTTCAAAATCCTCTTTACCTACATCCTTCTGATTGTCTTAGTTCATTAATTGTTCATGAAAAGTTGATTGGTGCTCAAAACTATAGACCTTGGCGTAGAGCAATTGAGATTGGTTTATCTACTAAACGTAAGCTAGGTTTTGTTAAAGGAACAGTGGTTCGTTCACCAACTGATGCTAATCTTTGAGAACTTTGGGATACTTGTAACAATATGGTGATTAGTTGGATTATGGGGTCTATGAGTGATTCCATTGCAAGATCAATCATGTTCATTGGTACTGCAAGTGAAATTTGGCAACAGTTAGAAAGAAGGTTCTCTTTGAGTGATGGTTCAAGAAAGTACAAGTTGAATAAAGATACTTATGATGTTACTCAAACAAGATGTTTAGTTGGTGAGTATTACACTAAGATGAAGTGTGTTTGGGAAGAGCTTGATAATCTGAATACTTTACCTGTGATTACTAGAATAACACCTAAGATAACTGCTTTTTTGAATGCTTTGAATAAGCAAAAGGAAGAACAAAGATTATTTCAGTTTCTTAATGGTCTGGAAGATAAGTATAGTCATCAAAGAAGTCAGATCTTGATGATTAATCCCTTGCCAAATGTTGAAAATTCTTGTTCATTGATTCAGTAGGAAGAATCTCAAAGGATGTTGTTTGGTTCAGTGTCCAATGTTGAGGCAACAACTTTGTATAGTGATGCGGTCGTCGTAGGACTTCAACAAGTTTTACAACTCCCTAGGCAGAGTACCTAACCGTTGTAGTAGTAGTATAGGCAAGACTCGAGGGTTGTTATCGTTCTCTAAGGGAATAGGTTGGGAAGGCTTGATCACGGTCTAACAGAATTCTAGGGGTTGAGAGAAGATTATTTTTGTGTTTTTATATTTTATAGAAAGCAGGTAAATCTATGGTTTGAAAGGTTGGTTTGATAAACTATTAACTAAACTAATTGATAAACTAATCTACTGGTGATAACTTTATGATAATTAAATATATTTACTTAATCATGCATTACTTATCAGATTGTTTCTCCTAATCATGTTGCCTTGTCACACTTGTGATGTAATGTGTAAGTATTTCCTAAGTTATGAACGAATTACACGAATTCGTCGTCTATTTAATATTCCGTTAAGGCAAAGCACAAGTAAGGTAGTATGAAGACTATTACAAGGCCCCTAAGAGTATATTAAATGCGTGTGAAATACCTTAAGAGGGATCAACCATATAAGGGGCAAGGTAGTATGAAGACTGTTACCCTATGGTATCCTTTCTACGCACTCGCGTTTCCCTAGATGTGTTAATAGCGATACAGACAAAAGCTGGTTTTCTAAGGCCTAACGTGCACATTCATTAACAAGAAGCAATAGTAAAAGGATCTACAATCCGCCTTTCATGCAATCATAAGCAAATACAAAGGAGGGTTTAGCCTCATATGTTATAAAGGAAGTAAGAAGATAAATCAATCACACAACACATAGACATATTTAATGATTAATGATAAATAAACTTACTTGAATTAAAACATGGATCCAAGGTAGTACAATAGGGTTTTGAGGCCCTAAAAATGACCTATGAAGTTGCTACAAGGACTAGGGTTCGTCGCCCTAAGTTATACAAAGTTATCCCAAAAGTTACACACTAAAACCTTAAAATCGGTTTTGTATATATAGAGGTATCTCGGCGACGGCGTCGCGTTATGGTCCTGACGTCGTCACTATGTGGATGATTCTAGATCCTCTTTAAGTCGACCACATCCTGACACCGTCTCCAAATTCCAGACACTGTCACTGAATAGATCACGACGACGTTGCTTTATGCTTGCGACGTTGTCTCCACGTTCTGTAAGCAATACTTCTTCAAGGATTTGGTGTAGGTCCGTAATCTCGTCCGTTTCTTCTCCAAATGAGCCCAAGTTACGTGTATTTCTTCCAAATGCCATCCAAGTGCTAAAAACCTGAAAACAAACGTCGTCGCCACGTAGATGGTTCTAGATATTAATATACTACCGGTACACTCATATAATTTAATACCGATACCAATGTTCCAGAAAAGGCGACCTAGATCATTGATGAGGTGTCATTTTATACACTTTTTCGGGGTCGTTTAACCCCCAAAATCGTGTGTTTATGCCCAAAATAGGTACTTAATCGTTCCTTTTCAGGTATTTCTCATTTGGAAGACATTTGGAAGATTTACACGTGACTTGGGCTCATTTGGAGAAGAAACGGACAAGATTACGGACCAACACCAAGACTCTTGAAGATTTGTGCTCACAGAGCCTGGAGACGGCGTCACAAGCTATACACGACGCCGTCACAACCCATAAAGTGACGGCGTCACAACATTTCATGACGGCGTCAGCCCGCACCGACTCACACGCAGATCTAGAAGATTCTACTTACGACGGCGTCACGACTAAAACGCGACGCCGTCGCGTCGTTTTTCTTATATATATAAACCCGAATTTAGGGTTTTGAGTGTGTAACTTTAGAATAAAAAGAGTGTACGAACCCTAGTTCATTTTCAGTTTTTGGAAATTCTTTCTCGACGTGCCTTTCCAATTTAGAAAAGATGCTTAAACGATGTGAAGACACTAATTTGGCTCTAAATTGGGAAAAAAGCCATTTTATGGTGAAAGAAGGCATCGTTCTTGGACACAAAATTTCAAAGAAAAGAATAGAAGTCGACAAAGCCAAAATAGACATCATTGCTAAGTTACCTCACCCAACTACCGTCAAGGGTATTAGGAGTTTTCTCGGACATGCAGGTTTTTACCGCAGATTCATCAAGGACTTTTCAAAAATTTCTTGACCCATGACACATCTCCTTGAGAAAAACACTCCTTTCATTTTCTCTGAAGAATGCATTCAAGCTTTTCAGACCTTAAAGAAGAAATTAACCGAAGCTCCAATTCTGATTGCCCCTGACTGGGACCAGCCCTTTGAGCTTATGTGCGATGCAAGAGACTATGCCATAGGTACGGTTCTGGGGCAACGAATTGAGAAACACTTTAGTCCTATACATTATGCAAGCAAAACAATGACCGAGGCGGAATCGAACTACACCACAACGGAACAGGAAATGTTAGTGGTGGTGTATGCTATTCAAAAAATCCGGTCATAACTCATTCATGATAAAAAGCATAGTGTATACGATCATTCCGCCATTAAGACCAATTTGCTAAAAAAAGATGCCAAGGCAGATTGTTAGTTGGGTTTCTCCTTCTTCAGAGTTCGATTTTAAGTATTGTACGAAGGGAGCTGAGAACTACGCAATCGATATCTTTCTGATTAGAAAACCCGTATGGACATTTATCTAGACTTGAGAATCCTCATAAGGATGTGTTAGAAAACAAAGACATAAATGAACATTTTCCTTTAAAAACTCTTGGATTTATTTCTAGTAAAAGTACCCCATGGTTTGTGGACTATGCCAACTACCATGCAAGAAATTTTATCATCAAAGGAATGTCAACCAACAAAAGAGGAAGTTTTTTAAGGATGTTAAACATTATTTCTAGGACGACCCCTATCTTTTTCGTACTTGTGCGGATCAAATCATTCGAAGGTGTGTGCATGGGCAAGAAGCTCTTGAGATCCTCAAAGCTTGTCACGAAGGACCCACTGGGGGCCATCATAGTGCCAATCTCATCGCTCAAAAAGTATTTGATGCCGGTTTCTTTTGGCCCACCATATATCGAGATGCCCATACGATGATCAAATCTTGTGCTACATGTCAAAGACAAGGCAAAATTTCACAACGAGATGAGATGCCTCAAAACGCTATCCAAGTTTGTGAAATCTTTGATGTATGGGGTATTGATTTTATGGGACCTTTTCCATCTTCACATGGAATACCTACATTCTTGTAGCCGTCGATTATCTTTCGAAATGGGTTGAAGCAAAGGCGCTCCCCACAAATGATGCTAGATTTGTAGTTAAGTTTTTGAAATCCCTTTTTGCCTGATTCAGAACACCTATAGCTATTATAAGCGATCGTGGGACCTATTTTTGTAATGATCAGTTTGCTAAAGTGATGTCTAAGTATGGGGTCACACATCGTCTAGCTACCGCTTATCACCCTCAAACGAGCGATCAAGTGGAGGTGTCCAATCGAGGTTTAAAACGTATTCTAGAAAGGACGGTTGGAGAAAACGTGCCTCATGGTCTAGACAAACTAGACGACGATTTGTGGGCATTTCGTAACTAGCTTTTAAGACAAATCAAAAGAATCAACTACCGGAATTGGTTGTACGCCTTACAAGTTAGTGTACGGAAAGTCTTGCCATTTACCTATCGAGTTAGAGCATAAAGCATATTAGGCTTTGAAACATGCTAACTTCGATCTTAAAACCGTGGGTGATCACCGGAAGCTTCAACTTAATGAACTTATGAATCTCCTGATCAAGCTTACGAGAATTCCTTTGATTAGTAAAGAAAGACGAAGAAGCTTCACGACTCAAAGATCAAAAACCGCATTTTCAATGTTGGTGATCGAGTTTTACTTTTCAACTCTCGTCTAAAGATATTCTCAGGAAAGCTTAAAACTCGTTGGTCAGGACCTTTCACCATCACCAAAGTTTTTCCATACGGAACCATTGAGTTATCTCAACCCGATGGTCCAAACTTTAAGGTGAATGGTCATCGTGTGAAGCATTACTTCGGAGGGGACTTACCACCCAAGGTAGTCCAGGATCTCCACACTTTCTCCAAGGACGAATGAATTCGGGGATCGAGTCAAGCTATGTGACTCGGTTACCAAAAACAAAGCGCTTCGTGGGAGGCACCCCATGCTTATCCTTCTATCTTCTTTCTTATTGTGATGTGAGGAGGCTTGTACTTTTCCGATTCTTGTTGTGTTTGTACTTGTGATTGTTTGCAGGATTGACCCAGAATTTTTTGAAGACTCTCCGTGTTTCCGGCGTGTTCTGTCCCCGATCCACTCGAGCTTCCTAGCCTTTGCTTGCCATTAGTTTGGGGAAATCCGATATCCTAAAGATTATTATCGACTAACATTTATCTTTTAGCACACTTGATAAACGGCTTAAGATTTTTGTGATACTTTCTTCAGGCTTGAGTTATGCATTCGACCTTTTTGAGTTCTAGTATGGGGTTTTTAAGTCTTAGGCTAGGAAACATTGAGGACAATGTTTAATTTTAGTATGGGGTATATATCTTTGATATAATCTTACCTACTTTTTTGCCCCGGTTGATCTCTCGTACCTCCGTTTTTCCCAACCAAAATTTTTCAAAATTTTACAAAAATAAAAAATAATAAATAAATAAAAATAAGTTTTTTGTCAAAATTTGACTTTCCTCTGGGTTAGATAAGAGTAGAGATTTTAACCCGATCGAGCGTGTTAAGCTCTAGCTTGTTCCTTAACTTTTAGGCTAAGCGTTCGCGAAAATTCACGAAGAACGAAAAAATAGAGTTAAGTATGAGTGGGATGCTAAACAAGGATTAGTTGGAAATCTTAAGAGCTCATGTATGTAATTTGTGGCTTTTTTCTCTCCATAAAAGCTCACAACCGATAATGATACGTTCTGTTTTTGGAGATTAAACATAAATCGGCAATTTTTATGTAATATAAATCGCAAAAATTTTAGCTTATTTCAAACTTATACTTAATATTTCAAAAAGAAGTCTCTATATTTAAAAAAACAATAATAATAATAATAATAATAAAACCTGTGGGCTGATAAAAGTTTACTACCTCTTGCCGACTCACAACCGATGTGGTAGTCTTCTAAAGAAAGCCCATAGTAAGAATAAAAATCCGAGACTGATAAAAGTTTGCTGCATCTTGCCGGCTCACAACCGATGTTGTAGCCTTCTAAAAGGTCGAGGGTTACAATTGCATAAATGTTATGTTTAATATTAAGTTGAATTAATAAATAGATTTTTTTTGTTAAATTCAAATATGCTTTCGAACTTTAACTATTCTATTTTATAAGCTATGTATACGGGAAACCTAGGAGTTTTTGAAACCTAAGGTCCGTGAGTCCCGATACTAGTCTCTATGGGGTGTCAAAAGCCTGGTCACTTAGCCGCAAGGTTGGGATGTGCCGAGACAAAAGTCGCTACATGAGATGATCTCGCCTTCAAACTCATTATTCTTGGGTGGAACGTGAAGCATAGTATGTTGCAAAATGTTAATCCATGGTTGAAATTCAAAATAACACACTCACTTAAGATATAATAAATAGCGGGAGTAAAAAGTTTACAAGTTTCAAATATGAGTAGTGTTAGCATCTTTACTGATATTTAGCTGTGATTTTGTTTTAAGCTTTGGAGTAAGTGAAAAGTCAGGGACGATGAATTTATCCTTTTTGGGGCATTCTCGGACCGAAATGCATCTTGTTCTATGATCTCTAATAGTTATATAAATAACGAAAGTCGAAATATTCTAAGTTTACCTAAAAAAAAGTTTTATCAAAATGGGAAAATAGGGTGTTTTATAACTTGTGATTTCTAAACTCTCTCCGCAAAAGTCTTTGCTACTTTTCAAAGGTTTAGTTGGGGGAAGTTTTAAGGTATTTGGTTATAGAGCATATAATATTGCGTGAGGACACACAATCGCTTAGTTTAGGGAATTTTGATATGTGTAAAAACACATATCTATTTTATATCAAAAATGACCCATAAAAGACAAAATCATGCTTAAAATGTTTGTATATTGCTGGTTTTGTCTTTGTGATTGTGTAGGTACGGATAATGCAAATATCACAAGAAAACGGTCAAAACCGGACAAACACGGACACGAGAACGGATAGAGTGTACAAGAGCCAAGGATTTGATAGCAAGAAAGGTCAAAAGTCAACTTCAGTCAACCCTTGGTCAACCAAAGTCAACACACTAAATGATAAAACCAAAAAAAAGCCAAATCAGTCCCTCAAAGAAAACCAAATTGCAAAAATGGTCCCTTAAACCCTAACGGTGTTAACTCTTTAATGTATAAAGAGTTAACACCCGTTAACCTCTTATATATAACCCAAAACTAGCCCAACCTTTTAAATAAAAGCCCAAGTCCAAGTCCTATGAGCCTCAGTCAAACACCCCCACTCATACAGTTAATAAGGGCGCGAAAGGAAGTTTACTATTCATCATCGTCTTCGCATTTTACCTTACTTAAAACAAAGGGTAAATTCAAATTAAGGACGTGGCTCATTAATTCAGGTGGCAAGGTACAAGTCAGCACCATAAAACGTCATTGAGGAGCTTTGATTGGCAAATTTCCAAAAGAGAAGACACGTGAGCATGAGAAGAAACACAAGGGGAATGGATAATTTGCACTATAATGAGTGCAAAAGAAGCACACGAGGCCTGACACACGGAATGCCACGCTGGCAATCCGTGTGCTCCTCAATCTAATCCAACGGCTCAAAGATGGTATCCAATGATTGCTAAGATTCAAGGGACAGGATTGATGGGAGCATATAACAGACTAAGGACCTAGAAGCTTCATCCAGGCCTATAAATAGAAGCCTTCATCACTCACAAGAGAGATATCTAGGAGTAGTTTAAAAATTAGCTTATAGATTTTAGCTTATAATGTAATTTAGCTTAATTTTTAAATGTAATCTTGTTTTTCAATAATTTGTAATCTGTTTTGAATATCAATGAAATTTTAGTTTACTCAATAAAATCTGTTCTTGCTTATTATGTTCACCTGTTTCCAAAAGCTTTATTAAACTGTTCTATAAGCTTTCAAACTACTCATAAGCTTGTAAACAAGCTTATCTCTAGCTCATCTAAGTCTTTAAGCTTGGATTTGAGCTCAATAAAGCCTTAATCTACTGTAACTTTAAAATCAGCTTAAATACCTATGCTATGGATGGATTAAGCTTTTTGGAAGGGAAGCTAGAAAAGGATGAGCTTCCAGGACCCCTACCAGCTTATCCAAGGATAAGCTGGAGCTTGTAGAGTAGCTCCACGAGCTTGTCAAGCCTTTGTTAAGCTAAGGCTTATTGTAAGTTGCTATTTCCATTTCTGTCTTAATTTTCAGCTTATAATTTGCTTATTCTGCTTACCTGCTAGCTTATTTGTGCTTAAATCTATCTCATTGTGCTTATTAATCATGTTCTATTATCTGTTTTTAGCTTTTGTAGTGTAGATCTTAGATTTTTATGTTTTCTCTTATAAATCTCTAAAAATCAAAAAAAGAAAAATAGCATAGATAGTAGCTTATTGTGGCTTATTAGCTTATTGAAAATTGTTAATTAAGGTTGATATAATAGGTTTATCATCTGGTATTTGTTAATTGAGTATGCTATCTGTTTTTCATAAGCAAAAATGAGTATTCTGATTTTTATAGGGGTGTTTGGCATAGCAGTACTAACTGCAAGTTAGTACTGCTAGAGGCCTTTGGTTTTTAGTTGTTGGTTTTAATCTCATATTTAAGTTTGTTTAAGCTAGTTTCAAAAGTTAGATTAAGGTAAATCAAGTTTTCATAAGTTAGTTGTTCTTAGGTTCAAATCTGTCAATTTCTTCTTGCATAATGAGTTTTGTTCAGATCTAGCTTTTGCATTTACTTAATTTACATTTAGTTTGGTTTTAAATAGAGTAGAAGTAATCTGCATAAGGTCTGCATTTATAGGTTTTAAGTTTTGGTCATTTTAATGTCAACTGCATCAGCAGTTTTTAAGGTCAAAAGTCCTTTTTCTAGCTCAAAATTCAGATAGTTAATCTATATCATTAGATTTGTAATTCAGCATAAAAGTAATCTAGGGTAGTGGTTAATTGTTTAAGTTGTTTTTTCAGAAAAGCTCTTTAGATCATCTGTTTTTAAGCTCACAATTACTTTTCTTCTATTTTAAAAATCTTAACCTTCTGAGTTTCAGTCTGTTTTTCACAAGCTTTTTCAATAAGCTTTTGTTTTCACTATTCCTTTCAAAAAGCTTTTTCATATAGTCTTTTAATCAAGCTTTCAGAAAATTCTAGTCTTATTTCTTTCATTATTTATTTGCTAGCTTAATTTTAAGTCAAAAGAAGGCTTAAAGTCTGTTTGGTTGTAAAGTGTTCATAAGTGCTTAATTTGATTCCTAGCTTATGGCTTGTTACTTTTTGCTTATTTCTTTCAAGTTTAGCTTATTAAGTTAGTATTAGTTTATTAATAGCTTAAAGTTTCATTAGTGTAGCTTATTGTTAGCTTTTGAGTCTTTAAAATTTGAAAAAGCAAATATATAAGTAGTTTAGTAATATGTCTAGCTTTTCATTCCTTTTCCAGCTTAATTTTAAGTTTTTAAAAAAATTGTCTTCACAAAAAGTCTTTGTTTTCAGCTTTTCCATAAGTTTGCTTTTCATTGCTACTTTTCAAAGGTTTAGTTTGGGGAAGTTTTGAGGTATTTGGTTATAGAGCATATAATATTGCGAGAGGACACACAATCGCTTAGTTTGGGGAATTTTGATATGTGTAAAAACACATATCTGTTTTCATAAAAGTCTTTTGTTTTTAGCTTATAAAATAAAGCCGTAGCTAGTTTAGGCTTATTTAGGGCTTATTTGTTTAGCTTTTCACTTTGTCTTATTTTTTCTTTGTTCTTTGCTTAGTTTAGTACTTTTTGTGATTTTTCCATAATTTTCCCTAAATAGTTCATTTTTTATAATTTTCTTAGATAAATATTTTCGAAAATCAATAAAAAATAGAAAAATAATTTTTAAAAATACAACAAAAATAGTATTTAGTTTTAGAATAAATACTTTTAGTTTTACATGCATTAAAATCATTTTTCCCTTTTTAGATCTTAATTTCTATTTTTCACTTTTTTTTAAAATTAGTTTTATAAAATAGGATTTTATTATTAAAAGTAGTTAAAAATAGTTTTCTGAGTTTTTATGATATTTTAGACTTTTCTTAGTTAGAAAATCATTTTTTAGAATTTTTAGGAATTAACTTGCTATTTTCTAGGATTTTAATTCATTTAATTAACTTTTAAGTCATAATAAATAAAAAAATAATTAAAAAAAATATTTTGCTTTTTCTTAAAATTTTCTTTTATCTTAATTTAGGTTTAGAAATTAAATTTGCTTTCGTAGGCTTAAAATTTAGTTTAATTGCTTAATTGTCGCGTTTTCTTCTTGCCCGTTATTTGTTTTCTAGTTTAATTGTTATCATTTGCTTATTTTTATTTTTTTTAATTCATAGAAATAGATAATCAAATCAATCTTTGTTACCAATATAAATCATTATCCGAACAACAAACGTGGTCTCAATTTCATAAATCGTTGGGGAATAACGACCCGGGAATCATACTTCCCGGTTAATATACATATTAATATATATATTATCGTGTGATTTTTCTAACTACCTTTGTCCTCAAGGGTAGTTTGGGAATTTCATATTATATTATATTTATTTATTACGTGTGTTGCTTTACTAAGAAATCAATGCTCAAAAAGATAAATTCATCGTCCCCGACTTTTCACTTGTCCCAAACCAAGCTTAAAAACGAGATCATTGTCAAATTAAAGTCATGATGCTAACACTACTCATAAATACTAATTGTGTCTTACTTTTCCTCCCTTATTCCTAAATTTTTATCTCACGATTTTATTTTTTGTCATATACCCGAAGGCTCTTTAAGACTTGTTTCGATATTTATTAAATCCGAAAATAAAGCGGGACGATTAAAGATAAAAATTAGCTTCTATCCCTATCCTTGAAAACTGATGAGGTCCACATCGAGGTGACCAAAATTTGGCTTTTATTAGGCTACTTGACTTAACTTATGTCATATACCCTAAGGCTCTTTAAGACATAAATCAAGTGAGATTTAATTTGCACCATATACCCTAAGGCTCTTTAAGGAACAAACAAATCATTTATTAAACATGATTCAATCATTCACACCATATACCCTAAGGCTCTTTAAGGTATAAACAATTTAATCACTTACGCCATATACCCTAAGGCTCTTTAAGGCATAAGTAATCTCATGATTAACTCTACTTACACCATATACCCGAAGGCTCTTTAAGGTGTAAGTAAAGCAATTATTCATATGATATATATAGTATGCCAAATTCCGAATCCTGATGTGTACCTATCTTGATTACATCGTCTTTCAAGTTAGTGGAAAGTCACTAAAGATTAAGTTGAACCGGACAACCTTATTTATTAACCATATTTATATAAAATGAAACAAGCTAATGGGAGAAAAAGCCACAATTAATACTTATAAGCTCTAAAGAAATCCAACTATTCCATGTTTAGCATCTAAACTTATAATTAACACTATCATTTCTCGTTCTTCGCAATTTAAATTCTCTAAGAAAGAAATCCGCGAATGTTTAGTTAAATAAACTAGTTTTGCATATTTAAAGTCAATTATGGAAACTTTTAAAATCTTGGCTTGCATAAGCTAAAATTCGCGTTTTAAAGCTTCTTGTATAAAAGACTAGCAAAAGCTAAAGTTTATAACGGTTAAGGGACAAGACAGAGCGCAACATGCTCGATCGGATCAAAATTTATTTCTTGTTCTCACCTTTATTTGTGTTACAACACTTATTTCATCACTTTATTCCAACATTTATCACTTTTTTATGCACAAAATTTTTAAATTTTGCTATTTTTTTTCATAAATCACATATTTTTGGTGGAAAAATGGGTTACGTGAGAACAACGGTCGCATGTATAATCAAATCGATAGATTCCCCCCATACTAAAACTACACATTGTCCTCAATGTGAGATTCCCCCATACTAATTTCAATGCATAATCTTGATATAAAGGGGTCTCTACGCAAATCTAAAGTCTTTTATTAAGTATGCTAATAGATAAACGTTAGTCGATAAGATTTAGAATATCGGATTCCCATATATAGGCATGCTAAGGATCGAAGATCGAGTGAACGATGGACAAAACACCAAGCACGAGAGTCTTCATAATCTGGGACATCCTGGACATAAAACCACAAAACACGAAACACGAGAAAGGAAGAGGCGGGCCTCCTCACATCATACTTAATCATAAATATATTACTACTAAGGATAAGCATGGGTTGCCACTCGCGAAGCGCTTGTTTTTGTGCGAGTCTCTAGCTTGACTCACCCTATATCATCGTGATAATAGGGACAAAACAAGTAGAAGAACAAACTTCCATTGGACATTCATATGCCACCGGCTTTAGAGAAGAAAAATGAAAAGCGGAGATGCCGGGGTCAAAAATGATATCCTCACTCCCGGAGGAGAGAGGAAAAGGAGAATTCACCGGATAAGTGAAATAAGGAAGAAAAGTTCGGATAACATATGTGAAGGAAAAATAATGGTGATCCTCAAAGGGTAAACTTCCATATGTTGGAGAAAAAATTATCTCATGAATCCCGGGGTCGAAAACTTTGTCCTCGCTAATCAAATCATCAATTGGAGCATCGTACAAAATCTTCTTCCAATCATTCTCTTTAGATTCCAAATCAAATAAATCATCATTCTCTTCGAGAGGCGGTTCATCGGTGAACCCCTCGAGAATGGAAACAACGCTTATAGACGGATCATGGTGAAGTAAAAGCTCAACGTCGTCACTAGGAGTGAAACACTCATCCTTATTAGAATCGGAAAGAGGTGTGACTAGGAAAGTCGACTCATCAAGGTTGGAATCATAAGAATCCTTGCACTCGATGTCCTCTAACACCTCATCAAAAAGAGGATTTACGTCACTAGAGATGTATTCATCATCGAATTTGAAAAAGTTTTGAGTTAAATCTTAACATCATTTCGGAACTCCTCATCTATAGTGACTCGTTATCACTAAGGTAAAATCATTTGATCGAAAAAGAGGGTTAGAAGAAAGTCACGAATTTTTCCTCAAAAATACTAATGGGAGAGAAATCATCACTCGAAGGTAAATTACAATCATTATTACTCCTGGATGTATCCTCGGACTCACTTGGGATTGGAACAAAGTCCTCAACACTAGACTTTATTACTTCGTCTGATTCCTTTTTAGGAATAGTGTTAAGATGCTCATCCCCCATGCTTAGAGAGTCCTTGGTTTGTAAGTCTGGTGTGATTGCTTTAGACGATCTCTCTCGATATAACCTAAATTGGAATAGTTAATGCTCCTCATCATCATCATCATCAATGAAAATTCCAATATACAGTAAAACTTTGAGCTCCCTGATCCTCCTCTCTTTTTGAATCTGCAGATTAGCCGATTGCTCACTTCCAATATTGCTTTTTCTTCAAGTTGAATCAAAATTTCATCAATAATTTGTGAATCATTAGAAAGTTGAAGTAGAAATTCCAGCAAACTCCATGGTTTAATTTGCTTTTCGTCCCAAACTTGAATTATTTTGAGAATTCTTTCCTTAGCCAACAATACTCTCATACTCATTTCTTCATTAGGAAAAATAGATTGCTTTTCAAAAGGTCGATTAGCTAAAATAGTCTTGCCATATCTAGCCACATATCCTAACGATCTCCGAGGAAGTTGTCGATTACAAAAATTGCGGGGGTTTGATATTGACAAAACCGAAAAAATCGGATTATAAAAAATAGGATCGTAAGGGTTTTTACAAAATTTGGTTCATCGGTTAACATTGATAATTTTCATAAGAATCCTTGTAGTTTTCACAAGAATACATTTGGTACTGGGGTTGTGGATGGTAGTCGGAAAAATTTTGAGAGTCGTAGAAAGAATTCGGATTTGGTTCATAAGTGAATGAATTTACCGAATTACATCCTAAACAAGGAACCCCTCGATTATAATATCCACACCGCTCGCAAGTACAATATTGACAAGGTTGATCATCAAGTGGATTTCCGCAACTGAAATAACTTCGTTGTTCGAATGATGACATTTAGAATTAAACAATTAGAGGATAAGAAGAAAGAATTAAACGGATAAGAGGTTAAAGAAAAATATTTTTGAAAATTTTTATAAAGATAATATTAATAAAAAATATTTTTGGTATTTTTAATATTTATAAAAGAAAAGGAAAAATAAAAATAAGAAGAAAAATATTTTTGGATTTTTATATATTTTACAAGAACGAAAATAAACTTTCCGAAGAAAGGATCTTCAAGGCTCGAACACGAATAATTCCATAAAAATCGCTACACCTCTCCCCGACAGCGGAGCCAATTTGATGTTCATTAAACGCATGTCGTAATAATATATAGTATATCCCGTTAGATAAGAAAATTACTTTAGGAAAAGTAATAGTCTATCTTTCGAGTGTCGTTTCCACGGTGAGAGATGAATTAAAATACATGTTAATGTTTTGAAGAAAAATGCTTGATTATCTTTTAATGATTTTGGTTTAAAAACTAATTTTAATACTAAGAAAATTATACTAAAATTAATACTAAAAATTATTCTTAAACAATTAAGCAAAAAAATGATTTAAAAGATATATAAGACGAAAATGCTTGCTAAGTGACGTGAAAAGTTCATTAAGTGTGAATTAAAGTTCATTGATGAATTAATTTTCTTAGAAAAAGATAATTATCTCACAACGTTGGTGTATTTTGACAAAAACCTCTTAAAAAGATATTAATTATTAGATGTGTAGTTTGACTATCTTTCCGGATTTTGCCCTTTAAAACATTCCAACAACAAAAATCTAAATAATCAAAGATTATTAATCAATTAAACCTTTTTCAAATCCACACTTAATTTCCAATTCATAATATCACTTAACAAGCACTAATTAAACTACTCACTATGCATTATGATCAAATAAACAAAGCTAAACATTTAATACTAAGCTACACTAATTAATTGAAAAAGGATAGAAAATGAGACCGAATTGAAGACCCGCAATTAAACAAATACCACCTAGTTTATTTAGCTAAAACAAATAATTAAATTTGGTCTAGCTAAATAAACCCTTAAGCTCCACGCCTAGTGAGATGACCGGTACCAAAAATTCAAACAACACAAACTTGTTAACACATATCAGTTAACAACTTGTTACTTAACCACAAGGCCCAAACGTATATAAATCAAATGCAAGCCTAATTCTATGGTCCAACAATTCAAATAAAAACGCAGGCCCAAATTTGAACTCAGCAAATAATTCGCAGCCAAAACTAAAAAATTGCAAGCCCAAATGGATCAAACGAGGTCCAAACGAAAATAATAAGAAGAGGCCCAAACTAATTTTCACACATGGCTCAGACAAGATTCAAACAAAGGTTCTAAATTTAATTCATAGGCAAATCGAACTTTTAAAACTAAAACTAGCACATATATAGCAATAGCTCGATTCAAATAAGCTAGCACGTAAATACTGAAATAAGGCATTATCTTATTTAAACGAGCAATTAAAAGCAACAAGCATGAATTTCTAGAAAAACATAAACGAGACTTAAACCACTTAAATTGAATAAGCTCTAATCACTATTAAACGAGATGAAAACCTTACAAGAACTTAATAGCAAACCAGATTGTGCAAATAGCATAACGAGATTAGCAACTAATAAAAGAACGACGAGATAAGCTCCTTTAAGCACAAACCATAATTATGAATACGAGATCTACAAAATAAATGACTAAACAAGCAAATTACCAAACTAGATAAACTCAAAACTAATCAATAAGCCACATAAGAAAAAAAACAACAACAAGGACTTTGAGTAAGAAATAAGCACATAAACGAATCATATTACCAATCGAATAAGCAAATAAGCTCACAAAATATCAATCTATCAAAATAAACTCATTCTAAACCTAATAAGCTATTTAGAAGTCTATCTTAACAGAAAATAAGAGCTTCTAATCAAACAAACACAACAATAAGCTATATTCGAACTTATTATAGCTTAATATTTTGAAAAGTACTTAAAAACAATTGAGAATGATTCATATTAGCTTGGAGAGCTTATAGAAGTCATTATCTAATCCTTTAAGAACATTTGATAATAATAAGTTGCGTAAATTAGTACGAAAGTACAGCTTATTGAATAAGCAATCACAAATAGAAAAGAAAACGAACGATTAAGCCAACAAATAGCAAACCGAGATCTTCAATAAACTTCAAACCATTTTCATTACATCATCTTAATAAGCTTGTGAAATAAGCTGATTACAATAAGCAGCAAATACAGAAATAAGAAACTACAAATCTAAAATAAGCTAAAAACTTAAAACTAAAAAAAAACTAACTAACTAGATGAGAAAAGTGTGAGGGAGGCGAGATGCTTTTATAAGGCAAGAAGGGGGTGATTTGTAAAATGCCAATCATTAGGAGCCAATCATTGCATCGGGATACGCCACCTAGGACTGAAAAACGTGTCAGGCCCAATGAAATAATGCCACGTAGATTTCTTTTGAAGCTTCAATTGTACGCTACAATTCTTACCCCTTTGATCAAATTTGCAGTGATATGAAATGAAATATAACATTGCCTGCCACGTGGAGGTTTGATATTTGTCCATCCATTCTTGAGTGCGTTGGCACGTGATGAGCAAAAGATTTATTTCGAAGGCATGTGATGCTGACGATGGCTGACGTTATCACTTTAACACTTTTAATCTTGGGCTTAAAATGGGCTTTTAGCTTATTTGGGTTGGTCTGGCCCATTAAGTGGGCTATGGGCTGCCCTAATAAAATCCGAAGGCACTGTTGGACGCGTGTTCTCGCGCTCTTTCCATTCTCGTGCTCGGTTTGGTCTGCTTTGCCTTTGTTTTTGTCCTTTTTATTGAATATACATACCTGCAAGACACAAATCACAAAATACACATATACAATGTATTTTTATGTCATTTTCGCTCATTATTAGTCTTTTTTGCTCGTTTTAATAGTTAAAATGATGTGTAATTAAGCACATACCAGTGACCTGTTCATATATTACGTAACGAGAGCACCATGGAACCCGAAGATTGTCAAAGAGTTATGACCGATCTTGCATGGATTGAATCAATGCAAGAAGAGTTTCTTCAGTTCAAAAGGCTTGATGTATGGGTGTTAGTTCCTCCTCCGGATCACATAAAACCACATACGTTGAAGTGGTTATTCAAAAACAAGCATGATGAAGAGAACACGGTCATCCGAAACAAGACTCTTCTGGTTGTGAGAGGGTACTGCCAAGAGGAAGAAATAGATTTCGAAGAATCCTTCGCTCCGGTTGCTAGAATAGAAGCTATCAGGATATTTTTGGGCATATGCTGCACACAAATCATTCACTGTGTTTCAATGGACCCGTGAAAACTTGCTTATTTTGCATGATACATAAAAGCAGAACTGTACCGTGGCCAACCTAGGTTTCAGCGATGCTGATCATCCAAGCCATGTTTACAAGTTAAAGAATGCACTATATGGGTTAAAGCAAGCACCAAAGGCATGTTACGACGAATTGTCAACGTTTCTCTTACATAATCACTTCTTCAAAGGCACCATTAATCCAATATTGTTTATAAGATGCTTTAACGATGACATATTAGTGGTACGGGTCTATGTTGATGATCTAATCTTAGTTCTACACACCTAGGTATACCCAACTCTTTCTGATCCTCATGAAAGCCGCATCGAAAAAAATGTCAATGAGGGGGAAATGACGTTTTTCCCTTTGGTTTTACAAGTAAACCACCCCCAATGATCTTCATAAACCAGTCCAACTACATGCTAGAAATCCTTAAAAATTATGGAATGGAAACTTGTGATCCCGTTGGAACTCTAATGGAGATCAAAGACAAGATTGACCTAGATCAAAATAGGTCTCCATCATGTATGAAATATACGAGTCATGATTGGTGCCCTAATGTATCTTACGTCTAGTAGACCGGACATTATACATGCTACTTGTTTATGTGCTCGGTACCAGGCTAAGCCAACCGAGAAGCACCTTAAGGAGGTTAAAAGGATCTTTTGTTATCTCCGAGGAACCGTTAATATGGGTCTCTGGTATACGAAGGATTACGGATTTGAACTAATCGGATTTTTAGATGCTGATTATGCGGGATGCAAAGACACCTTCAAGGGTACTTCTGGTGGAGCTTAATTCTTATGCAAAAAGCTAGTTAGATGGTCCTCAAAGAAACAAGACTGTACGGCGCTGTCAACCGTGGAAGCATAATATGTGTCGTTATCCGCTTGCTGTACCCAAGTCCTCTGGATGTGGACACAACTAACGGATTATGGTTTTCACTTCAACAAGATTCCAATCTATTGTGATTTGAAATCAGCCATAGCCAGATCGTGCAACATGGTCTAACACTTGAGAACAAAACACATCGCTGTTCGCTACCATTTCATAAAGGAATATGTGGAAAAGGGTACGATTAAACTGTATTTTGTCAAGACGAATTATCAACTGGCCGACCTCTTCACCAAAGCTCTTCCAGTAAATCGATTCAACTATTTGGTTTGTCACCTTGGTATGCGCAGTTTATCTCCTAAGGAACTTGATCGTCTTGCAAAATCACAGTAATTCTTTGTATATATTTGATCAGAAAAACAAAATATAAAAATATAAAACCTTTAAAAGCAAAATACAAAATCAAAAAATTTTAAAAATACAAAAATAATCTTCTCCGACATGTCTCTCGACAATTGATAACATTTGTGCACCTAGAAATGTTGATTAATATTAACACGGGTAAATAAATGAAGTTTGAGCGAGAGTTTCAAATGCTTTCAAAACATGTTTTTTCAAACTTTTTCTCTACGACTTCTAAGTAAATGTCAGCTTATGACTCAGTCTCCAACGAAAGGAAAATGTTCATTTATGCACATTTATCCTAAACAACGGGAAGTTTACATCTTCTCGGTCTTGAGCAATGTCATATAAACATTCAAAGTTTTGAATGCTCAAGAGAAGCACTAAGAAAATAATAATTAATAAGATACATCTGACATCATTTTCTATTGAGCACAATTTTTCAAGATATTTTCAAAAAGAAAATTTCAAATTCTCTTAAAATTGTGTGCTCAACAAACTCCCACTCCAAGTTTTCACTCTATTCTATAATTTCGGACATTAACTTCTTTTAATTCACGAATTGTCAAAAATTATAACCACACATGCAATTTTTGAGAGGAAGAATAGTGATTAAAATGTGATTAATACGGATTAATAATGGATATGATCTTCAATCTATAAGTGCATTCCAAAACCTTGCATGTGCAAAACTCTTTCATAATATGGTGTATATCTGTAGGGGGCTTTTTGGTAAATCTGGAAACTCTTAATGTGTCTTAAATGATTTCTCAAACACGTTGACTGATTTTTATCAAAAGGTTTTATGGATCTTCATGGCAATACCCAAATACCGACCAACTGTTGTTTCTCAAGGAGTTATAAGGCTGTTAAGGTTAGGTATCTTTGCTCCATGATCCAACCAGAACTGGAGAGATCTACCCAGGAACACTCCATTAGATATAGTAGAAGTCCTAGGTATGATTGAAAAAATGAGTAAAGTAAGAATGGGAATAATACCGACTAAGGTAGAGCTAGCGCTGGAACAATCCCAACAAGGTGTTCGTTATGAAGTCTCGGTAAGCATTGAAGGGGTTAAAGAATGAAAAAGAATTGTAAGGATAAACGGGGTAAAGAAAAAAGCCCTCCATACAACCTTAGGTAGAAACCGTGTCAATACATAATCTAACAGTAATCACAGAGATGATTCTGATATTGAATACAAGTCGTCATGGACACAGTGATGCAATGCACAACCTGATTCACATCAAACGCGTGTCGTAATAATATATAGTATTTCCCGTTAGATGTAAAAATTACTTTAGGAAAAGTAATAATCAATCTTCCGAGTGTAGTATCCACGGCGAGAGATGAATTTGAAATTCACAAAAATGTTCCAAATTTAATACTTGAATATCTTTTAATTTTTGGTTTTGGATTAAAACTAAAGATAGTGATAAACTATTTAATAATAAATATATAATACTAAATAATGAGCAAACTAATAATATGAAGATATAAAAAGAAATATGCTTGTCAAGTAAAAGTGAATAGATTCTTAAGTGTGAAATTTTAGATCTTAATGATGAACTAATTTCTGTCTAATAAATCGATTCCTTAAAATGTTGGCTAAATATTGAAAACGACTTTTTATCGAGAAATTAATTACTAATTTAATGCCTATTTAATCTTACGGCTTTGCCCATTCGACTAAATAAAACACTAAACTAAATAACTTTTGTAATTTATTAATCACTAATCACTTATAAAATTCCACACTTAATTCACTAAACACCAATTTACTTAACAAGCATAAAATAAACTACTCGCTACACATGATGATCAAAATAAACAAAGTTAAACATTTTAAACTAAGCTTACACTAATGTATTAAAAAATGATAGAAAATGGGACCGAATTGAAGAGCCGCAAATAAACGATAACCACCCGGTTTAATAAGCTAAAGAAAATATTCAAATTCTATCTAGCTTATTAAACCCGTAAGCTCTACGCTTCGTGAGTTGACCGGTACCAAAGTCAAAATAACAAAAAACCCAAATTGTTATCAATTTAAACTAATTAACACCTTTGCAATTTTTGCTATCTAATTGACCCAACAGAAGTTTAGACCAAACGTAGCCCAAACTACATAAATGTGGCCCATACAATCAAATAAGGCCCAAATACCAAACTAAGGCCCAACAATCATAAACAAAACGCAAGTCCAAACTATATCAACAAGGCCTAACGGAGTTCTAGCTTAATCAATAAGCATGAAATAATATAACAAATATAGGCAAACGAACATTCAAGCCATATAAACAACTTATTGAAGATAAGCTTGTATAAGATCTAAATCTGAATCAATAAGCATCGCAATCTAGTTTTAGTAGAAACAAGCTGTTAACAAAATAAGTACACGAATTAATCTGAAAACCTTAACTCTAATAATGTCTAAATCTAAATAAGCATTTCTAAATTAACAATAGGCTACTCAAATCAATTATAAGCTTTAAAATCTAGATTTGCAATCTCAATGATCAATTAAGCTATAACTGAGTATAAAAATAGAGCACTTAATTATAAACAGTTGAGAATTCGAGGTTCTACAACTTAATGCTGCGGTTCGAAATTCAAGTTTGTCTGCGTTGAAGATTAGAGAAAACAGTCTAAGTCATTAGTACTGTTAGTGTAATAGTTAGTGTTGCCAGTACAAAGTGTTAGTACTGCCAATTTATTAGTATTGTTAGTTATAATAGTTACTACTGTTAGTTATATAATTAGTACTGCTAAAGTGATATGCATTGATTACTTGACGCGTTTTGTAAGCCCATTAGGGTTTCCTTGGTGTATAAAAGGAACCCTACGGCATAGATCTAGATATCAGTTTTTCATATTAGTTATCATATTTCTCATAGTTGGTATTCATAGTTTCAAGGTTATTTTGTAACTTTGATTGTGCTTAATATATTGAAAGTTTAGCAAGATCTTGTTTTACTGTTTCATTGTTCTTCTTAGTATTACAAACTAGTTTCCGCGTAGTTTATAGTATTCACAATCTTAGTTTCTATTATAGTTGTCCTGGATCTATCCAACACAGCTAAGCTTTAACAAGCTAAGTAAGATCTATTCAAAAGGGATCAACAAGTTGTATCAGAGCTTGTTGAGAAACTTTGAATAAAAAGAACTCTAACTCTACTCAAGATTTGGTAGTCAAAGAAAAGATGGAGTCACAAACAGAAACTACCCAAACAGTGTCTGCACTAAAACTTCCACTACTCAAAACTGGGGAGTATGATCTATGGAGCATGAGAATGGAACAATACCTTACTTTTACTAATCATGCCCTTTGGGAGGTAATAGTAAATGGTGATTCAATTTCACCAATTGCATCAGCTAGTGCTGGTGCTGAAGGTCCTATTCCTCCTAAAACTGCTGAACAAAAGCTAGCAAGGAAAAATAAAATAAAAGCAAAAAGCACCTACTGAAGTTTCATACCTGCAAGGATGCAAAGTCCCTATGGGAAGCTATCAAGAATAGGTTTGGAGGCAACAAAGAATCAAAGAAGATACAGAAGACCATTCTCAAGAATAATTATGAAAACTTTGCTGCATCAAGTCAAGAAGGACTGGATAAAACCTATGATAGGTTTCAAAATATCATTAGTCAACTTGAAATCCATGGTGAAGTTATCTCTCAGGAGGATGCAAATCTGAAGTTGTTGAGAAGTTTACCATCAGCTTGGAATAATATTGCTTTAATCATGAGAAACAAATCTCATCTAGACACATTGAGCATGGATGATTTGTATAATAATCTGAAGGTGTATGAATCTAAGATCAAAGGCAAATTAAGTTCAAGCTTAAATTTACAAAATGTGGCTTTTGTTTCATCAGATAACTTTAGCAGCACTAATGAAACAGTTAATACTGCTCATAGTGTTTCTGCTGCTAGTCTTAAGGATCAAGCTTCTACTGTATCATATGCTGATGATATCATGTTTTCTTTCTTTTCTAACCAATCTAATGCCCAACAATTAGCATATGAAGATTTGGAACAGATAAATGCTGGTGATCTTGAAGAAATGGATCTCAAATGGCAAGTGGCAATGCTTACCATGAGAGTTAAGAGGTTCATAAAGAAGACAGGAAGGAAGATAGATTTAAATGACAAAGAGACTGTTGGATTTGACAGGATAAAGGTTGAATGCTACAACTGCCATAGGAGAGGTCATTTTGCTAGAGAATGCAGGACACCAAGGAATCATAAGAATAGAAATAGGGATGCTCTAAGAAGGAATGCACCGGTGGATACATCTACTACTAATACCTTGGTTGTTCAAGATGAGATAGATGGTTATGATTGGATCTTTCAGGCTGAATAAGGCATCACAAACTTTGCTCTAATGGACTATACATCCTAAGGTTTATCAAGTTAATCTAGTTCAGACTCTAAGGTACATACTTGCTCTAAATATTGCTTAAAATCATATGAAGCTCTTCAAAAACAGTATGATCAACAGTGTGAAGCTCTTAATAAATCTAATCTAGAAATAATAGGTTATCAAATGGGATTAGAATCATTAGAAGCTAGGATAGTTGTTTATAAAAAAAATGAAGCTGTTTATGAAGAAGATATTGCATTTTTAAAGTATGATGTCCAAGTGAAAGATATTTCTATCAAAGACCTTAAAACTCAGTTAGATAAAGCTTTAAAAGAGAAAGATGATTTGAAACTTAAACTAGAAAAATTTGAAGAATCATCAAAGAATCTAACTAAACTGATTAATAGTCAAATAAGTGCTAAAGACAAAGCTGGTCTTGGTTATGATGGTCAAATGAATGAGAGTGAATTGAATAATATACATATGAATGAGAGTGAGGTGGTTCATAGTGTGTTTAACAGTAGAGAAAGTGATGTGGATGATAGTCCAATAAATGATAGATTCAAAATAGGTGAAGGGTTTCATGCAGTTCCCCCTCCCTACACTGGGAATTACATGCCCTCAAGACTTGACTTACCTTTTGCTGAGTTAGATGAATCTATTTTTAAGTCTGCAGTCAGAAAGACCACCACTAGTGTCCCTGAAACTGAAACTAGTATATCTAAGACTAGTAAGGATATTGTAGAAAAGCCTAAAACTATTAGGCCTAGTGCTCCTATCATTGAAGAATGGGACACTGATAGTGATTAAATCTGATCAGACAAAACCAAAGTTTACTAAAATCAATTTTGTCAAATCTGATGAGAATGTGAAATCTGTTAATAAGGAAAACACACATAGGCAAGTAGAGTACCCTAGGAAAAGTCAAAGTCCTAGGGATAATAGAAGAAATTGGAATATGACTCAGAAACTAGGAAATGGTTTTGAGTTTATAAAGAAAGCTTGTTTTGTATGTGGGAGTGTCAACCATTTAATCAAAGACTGTGATTTTCATGAAAATAAAATGGTAGAAAAACCAGTGTTGAATGATAAAGGAAGGGTTACTGGTCAAAGGGAAATTAGACCAGTATGGAATAATGCTCAGAGGGTGAACCACCAAAATAAATTGACTCACCCACATCCTAAAAGGAATTTTGTTCCAACAGCAGTTGCAACAAAGTCAGGACAAGTACCAGTTAATGTTGCTAAGCAAAGCTCTCCAAGAGCAGCAGCATCAATTAGTACTACCAGACCTGTTAAAACTATTGCCCCTAAACCAAAAGTGAATGATGCATTACCCACAACATATTCTTATTTTAAAGCACATTCACAAGTAAGAAGGGCTTTTAACCAAAAATCATCAGCTAAAACCAATAATTTTAATAAAAAGTTAATACTGCTAGGGTTAACAATGTAACTACTGCTAGGCTAAAAGCAGTAGTTAGTGCTGCTGAGGGAAATAAGGACAATGTTGTTATGTCCTCGGCGTGCTGGATTTGGAGACCAACAGGAAATGTTATTGACCATACCTCCAAAGATGGTGGATCATATATGCTTAAAATATTTGACTATGTTGATCTACAAGGCAGACTCAAGTCAGTAATGGCTTGGGTCGCCAAGAGAAAATAATTCTCTTATTTTGAGTGTAGGGTAATCCACAATATACTTTACAGGATCAAGGGATTTTTGACATTGGATGCTCTAGGCATATGACTGAAAACAAGTCCTTCTTTATAGATTATCAAGAGATTGATGGTGGATTTGTTGCATTTGGAGGAAGTCCTAAAGTAGGTAAAATTACTTGCAAAGGTAAAATTAGAACTGGTAAATTAGACTTTGAAGATGTATACTTTGTAAAGGAACTTAAGTTTAACCTTTCTCTGTCTCACAAATGTGTGACAAGAAAAATAGTGTTCTTTTCACTGAGACTGAATGTTTTGTTCTATCTCCTGACTTTAAGCTACTTGATGAAAGTAAAGTCTTGCTTAAAGTTCACAGACATGACAACATGTACAGTTTTGATCTAAAGAATGTTGTTCCGTACAGAGGTGGGATTTGTGCGGTACTTTGTGTACTATTAATTTGCACCTCATCCATTATGGTCTCCGTTTCAGACTCATCACTCTCCTTGTTCTGAATATCCAAGATAGGATTGTCTGAATTTAAAGTAAATTCAGAATCAAAATCAAACAAAGGATCAGTGATAGTCGTTTTGGAAGTTTCTAAAATCGGATTAAAAGAATCTAAGGGTTTCTCGGATACCCTTGAGATTGGAACAAGGTTATCAACATCTATAGGAGGATTTAATTTGATATCCGCGTCCCCTATTAAAAAGGTATCTGATGGTCCCTTAATAAGCGAATCGATCTCTAAGTTCTTTGCTTCTAAAGGATCATCCTTTAATAAGTTTTCAAGAATAAGGACATCTCCTTCAGGATCAAAGGTTTCATTATTAAGCTCGTGAGGAGGAGGGAGATCTTTAGTAGAATCAAGATTTAATAATCTTTCAAGAAGACGGATATCTCCCTCCGGATTGAATATATCATCATTGACTTCCAGTGAAGTCGAATCATGATGAGGAAGAAGTGTGTTGGTCTCCTCCAAAACACATGGTCAGAAGAAGGAGTAGGACTTCCACTCAAATGGTGAATCGATTTCTGATCTTCAATCATCTCAGAAGGTTCATCATCATCACTTTAATCGGAGTCTAAATAGTAAAAGGTGTTAGGATGACCTGGTCGTAGATTATATTGAACACTTTGAATTGTATATCCAGTTTGCTTTCCAAGGACCTCAACTCGTTCTCTCGAAGCGAAAGTAGTCTCAGAATAATGAACACTCATATCAGTAGTAGTGTTATAATACACTTCGGCGTCCCATTGAAAATGATGTTGTGTCATATTCTCGATTAAATCATAAGCTTCTTGAGGAGTCTTCCGTATGAAATTACCGCCGGCAGCCACTATAAGTCTTTCTTGGTCAATCATCGTAATTATATTGTAAAAAGTAAGGATTTGATTAAGAAGCAAAATTCTATGGTTGGGACATTTCCGAAAACAAAATTTAAATCTTTCCCAAGCTTCAAATACTGATTCGGTAGGCAATTGCCAGAAATTAAGAATTTATTTCCTAAGTTGCAACGTTCTAGAATATGGAAAGTATTTTGAAAGAAACTTGGAAACCATCTCTTCCCAAGTATTAATAGAATGAGTTTTAAGAGTATAAAACCAAGATTCAGCTTCGTGGGTTAAAGAGAATAGAAAAAGATTTAGATTGATGATGTCTTGAGATATTACTTTTTGCTTGATGAATTGGGTGATAGATAAATACTTATCTAGGTGCTCATTTGCATCTTCATCTTTAAATCCATGAAATTGATAATTTTGTCGAAGTAGTTGAACCATATGATTTTTTAATGCAAAATCGGTTGCCGAAACGGTTGTCGGAACGATCGGCCCTCCTCTTTCGATAAGTGACGGACGATAAAAATCCTCCATGGTCCGATGATCATGTGGATGAACGGGTGAAGAATCGAACATTGTGAAGAATTAAACAATATAAGAGGATAAATGGATAAGAATTAAACGATTGAGATGGTAAGGAAGGTTTTATTTTAATATATATATAAAAGAAAAGAAAAAATATATAAGAAATATTTTTGGATTTTTGTAAAAGATATAAAAGAGAAATATAATTATTTTTGATATTTTTAATATAAATATAAAAATAAAGGAAAAATAAAATAGAAATAAAAAAATATTTTTGGATTTTTTTTAAAGATAAAAAAAATTGGTATTTTTAATAAGATTTATAAAATAAGAAAATATTTTTGGATTTTTTTATATTTTTAATAAGTACGAAAATAAACTTTCCGAAGAAAGGATCTTCAAGGCACTAACTTCAAACACCACGTGTCAATCGTACACCTCTCCCCGGCAGCGACGCCATTTTGATTCAGGTCAAACACGTGTCGTAATAATATATAGTATTTCCCGTTAGATGTGAAAATTACTTTAGGAAAAGTAATAATCAATCTTCCGAGTTTCGTATCCATGGCGAGAGATGAATTTGAAATTCACGAAAATGTTCCAAATTTAATGCTTGAATATCTTTTAATTTTTGGTTTTGGATTAAAAGTAAAGATAGCGATAAACTATTTAATAATAACTATATAATAATAAATAATAAGCAAACTAATAATATGAAGATATAAAAAGAAATATGCTTGTCAAGTAAAAGTGAATAGATTCTTAAGTGTGAAATTTTAGATCTTAATGATGAACTAATTTCCGTCTAATAAATCGATTCCTCAAAACGTTGGCTTAATATTGAAAACGACTTTTTCTTTATCGAGAATTAATTACTAATTAATCCTATAAATCTTACGGCTTTGCCCGTTCGACTAAAATAAAACACCAAACTAAAATACTTTTTTTCAATTATTAATCACTAATTCACTTATTAAATTTCTACCCTTATACACAAAACACCAATTATTTAACAAGCATAAAATAAACTACATGCTACACATGATGATCAAAATAAACAAAGCTAAACATTTTAAACTAAGCTTACACTAATGTATTGAAAAAGGATAAAAAAATGAGACCGAATTGAAGAGCCGCAAATAAACGATAACCACCTAGTTTAATAAGCTAAAGAAAATATTCAAATTCTATCTAGCTTATTAGACCCATAAGCTCCACGCCTCATGAGTTGACCGGTACCAAAGTCAAAATAACAAAAAACACAATCTGTTAACAATTTAAACTAATTAACGCCTTTACAATTCGCTATCTAATTGACCCAACAGAAGTTTAGACCAAGCGTAGCCCAAACTACATAAATGTGGCCCAGACGATCAAATAAGGCCCAAATACCAAACTAAGGCCCAACAGTCATAAACAAAACTCAAGTCCAAACTATATCAACTAGGCCTAACAGAGTTCTAGCTTAATCAATAAGCATGAAATAATGTAACATCCGGTAATTTTCGGAACTTTAGATAACTATCTTACCCTGTGATTTTTCAGGTCTGGCTTGACTTATAAGAACGATCATCTAAATCACGTTTTCACGACTCGGACTCTAAAGCAATTTGATATGAAATGATATGAAACTTCTCTTTTATCATTGACTAGTAGCATTAATATTAAACAGCATCAAGAAGACTTTTAATTCCCAACAATCCTCCCTTAAACGTTGTTAATTCATTGGATTTATATCAAGTTTTTCATTATAGCTTCTTAATCTTAGAGGATGATATACAAACACTTTAACATTTCTTGATATTTTAAACACTATCCATCTTCAGCAGGACTTTGTCTTATCAGACAAACAGCAACATCTTTTTCAGCAACAATCCAACTTAAGTTGGCTTTGTAGTTTTTGGCAAACTACCAGCCTATTAATGAATTTGATAGTTCCCTTTACCATTGCCGTTTGCTCTGGGATAGTTAACTCTTTATTTTAAAAACATGGTGAGTTAATTACCATACAGTTTTGGTAAACTGTCAACCCATCAACGGAATTAATTTGTCTTTTACCAAATACCGTTTGCTCTTTGGAATTAGCCATTGCTTTATTGCCCATAACATTGGTGCATTGATAAAAACCATATAGTTTTTAGCTAACTATCAGCTATTAACTGATATGATTAGTCTTTACATGAAATGTTTTGATCTTGGAGCTAGCCTACTCTTTAACTGTTGAAGTCTTGGTGAGTTGAGAAACCATATTGTTTTTAGCAAACTATCAGCTATCAAACGGATTTGAGAATTTCTTTACCAGATGCGTTTACACTGGAATACCAATTCTTAGTGTCGGTTTGACATGTGAAATTGATTACCATTCGTTGCGTTAAAATGAAACCAACACCTGAAAATTCTCTAATCCCTTGTAGCTTGCCAAATTCTCAAAACCACTATCCATAAATCAGGCTAAGAACAAACTATCCAAGAACCAAACTATGTGTTTTATCGATATCTTACAAACACCTAACAAGCATAATACTTCTTTCTAGACAAAAACTTACAGACATTAAAACTTTCTCGGACGACGAGGGCAGTTAAACACTATAAAGCTCTAGGCAGCATAAATATCCAACTAATACAATACTTTAATACTGGCAGTATTAAACCAAGTTGCCAGCAGTACTAATAAACATGACCAGTACTAACCTTCAACACCATTGGCAGTACTGAATGTAATACAAACAGTACTAAGTTTCTTTGTACTAGCAGTACTAAGTAACAACTGGCAGTACTAATGTTACTAGCAAGTACTAATACATTTCAGAACCATAATCATGAAAACATCAACTATCTTTTCCATCTAACACTTTTATTTGCTTTACCGCTCATACTACTCTCTCTCTCTCTCATTTATCCGGCAGCCACCGGCGACCACCACCACCGCCGGAAAAGTTTTCCGGCGGACTTTTCCGGCCAAGTTCCAAAAAGCTTCCCCACCAACCGATCTATCCAACCTACTATACCACTCTCCTTCACGCGCCACCTCACCGCTGCCACGTCATCCGATCCCCACCATCACTCTCCTTCACGCGCCTTATATCACCACCATCATCACCACCGAACCCACGCCACCACCACAGCCACCATGGGGTGCGTGTGGTTATAAAAAGGGTGCGTTTGTTTCTGTTATAATAACACCACCGAGGGGTGTTTAGTGGTGTTTGTTTCGGTGGTAAAACACCACCATAAGGGGTGTTTGGTTTCGGTGGTAAAACACCACCGACGAAGGGTGTTGGGTTGGGTGGTCAGCCGCCAAGGGTGCGGTCGGGTTGTTATGGGTTTAGCACCAAGGGGTGTGTTTGGATTATGACAGCCACAAAGGGCGGGTTTGTTTTGTGGTGAAAACCACCACCAAGGGGTGGTTTGGTTCGGCTATAAAAACAGCCGGGGGTGGGGGTGTGCGTCGGGTTTGGTTTGCAGCCGCGGGGGCTGCGTTTGGTGGTAACACCACCGGGTGCGTTTGGCTGTGTACATAGAAAAGGGTGCGTTTGAGTCGCTGTCCAAACAGCCAAAAAGGCGCGTTTGGTTCGGCAGTTAACTACTCACAAGGGGTGTTTGTTTATGTGGTTAAACACCACAAGGGTGCGGCTGGTTTGTGAAGAGAACCCCAAGAAGGGTGTGTTTGTTCGGTTATATAAGCCCACCACAGCGGGGTGCGTTTGGTTGGGCGTAGATTAGGGTGCGTTTGGTGTTTAGAACACCGTGTAGGGTGCGTTGGTTGGGGCAGCCGCCGCACGGGGTGCGTTTGGTAGGCTGCCAAACAGCCGGGGGGACGAGGGATGTTTGTGTTGGCTGTCGAAACAGCCGGGGTGTCGGGTTAGGCTCGGGGACAGCCGGGGTTGACGGGCTAGGCTGCGGGGACAGCCGGGGACAGTCGGGGACAGCCGGGGAGTCGAGTATGGCTCGGGACAACCGGGTGGAAAAGGGTTGTTTGGTTCGGCTGTCGAAAACAGCCGGGGTGCGTCGGGTTTGTGGGATAACACCGAAATGGGTGCGTTTGGTTAACACAAAAATATATAAATTGTTTCATTTATATCGATTTATTTATATGTGATGGAACATATTGAAACTTGCGCGGTCTAAGTAAAATGTGATATAAATATAAAAACGGGATTGATATAAATCTATAAGCGATACTAGATATATTTTAGATGAGAGTTGAACTAAAAACGGACTTTGACGCCTTTTTATAACGGGTAATTTAAATCAGAAAATAGAACGAAGGATTCGGGGTTTGAGATTTTGAAAGGTCGGATTTTGGTATACAAAAGATAACAAATTATATTTTTACGGACGTTTTGATATAAAACGGGACTTTTAAATCCAAATAACGAAGAAACTGAAGTGTAATCGGAATATATACTTTAGTAGAAAATAAGTTAATTTTAATAAATATTAAAAATGGCAGATTTATTAATTAAATGATTTGATCACTTTCGAGTCCGTTTCAGCCTTCCGGCGAAACACGAAAGTTGTTCGTAATGACATTTTACTTTGCCGCGAGGATTGCCTGTTTTAAAATTAAGATATAGCGGGTCAAAAATCAAAGGTCGGTTAATATATTATTTCAATTAATTATATTTAAGATCATTGTTTAAATTCTAAAAACGAAGAATCTAAAAATAGTAACTTTCTGTAAATATTAGAGATAAGTTATGATTGGACGGAAAATAGTATATATACATAAAATATACTAAGGGTTAAGGTTTAAAGACGCGCAAGTGGATTTCTCATCACATGTATATATGTATGTATACATATAAAAATATGTATGATTTCGTGGTAACGATGTACGCATCGTTGGTCGTATTTATTACGTGTTATAATCGAACGACATAATTATAGGTCGTGGTCGAGATCGTTGCAGATTCAGTTGTGATTTAATTGGATTAATTGATCGTGGTCTTTAATCAATGTGAGTTCATAGCCTCGCTTTTCAATCTTTTGAATGTTTTATAACCCGCGAGGGGGATACATGCTTGTCTACAAATTCTTATACTTACTCGGTTATCTTATAACAATGTGATTGTTTTAAGGGATTTTGATCAAGGTGAGTTTATAGCCCCATGTTTTACTGGTTTTACATATATTTTTGGGGTGAGAACATGCTTGTTTACAAATGCATTTACATGATTGTTTACAAATTGGTTTACATATTTATTTGCATAGCTCGCTATGGGATACATTATTTGACTTCATTTTTGGTCACAAATGCATACTTTACATTTGAAATGATTTCGGATTAGCTTAGGCTGATTGAACTGATAACAATAAAATTACTGCCCGGGTGTTCTTGGAGGGGACACCGGTAACGGGAGTACATATTTTTACATTACTGCCCGGGTGTTCTTGGAGGGGACACCGGTAACGGGAGTACATATTTTTACATTACTGCCCGGGTGTTCTTGGAGGGGACACCGGTAACGGGAGTATATATACGCATTATTTGTATCACTGCCCAAATTGGGTACATACAAGTCTACGTCACAGCGTCATGAACTGTAAATCACTTGGAGGGTGAGCGCGAATGTTATGAAATAGATCTATTCGGGTGTGGATCCCTGTTCGGGTGATTAGCGATCACTTGGTAAACGAACATTATAGATCTATTCGGGATTGACAACCCCCGTTCGGGTGACTAGCTATCACTGGGAACGAACGTTATAACATGTCGGATTATATCGTTGGGACTATCGGGCCTCCCCAACAAATACATACATGGAACATTTTGTTCATAAAATGTGTTATGCATTCTTTATAAATCTTTGGGATAAGATTGGTACTTTTGGTGACATAAAATGTGTCATGCATTCTTTATAAATCTTTGGGATTTTTACATGGATTCTTTATAAAATCTTTAGGATAATATTGGTACTTTTGGTGACATAAAATGGAGGGGGGTCGTCGCATATTTTATAAGCATTTTCTTTTGTAATGTGATGACACAGAGGAATAATAATTTGTTGAAACTTACATTATATTTAAACTTATTCAATGCAACTCACCAACTTTAATGTTGACACTTTTAAGCATGTTTTTATCTCAGGCTGAATAAGATGCCTTGGATTATTAGTCAGTGCATTGGAGTCTTTACATTTCCAAGTTTTTTCATGTTGATGCAATTAAGGGACAACTATTATTTTGATTTCAGAAAATCAACGAGATTGTTTTACAAACGACACATTTAGAGGTCGTTCTCTTGTATCTAGCGCTGTGTATTATGAAGTAGCACCCCATGTGGTATTCCGCTGCGTTGTATGATTTTTGGGGGTGTTACAAATAAGCTATAACAGATTTAGGTAAACGAACATTCAAGCCATATAAACAACTTATTGAAGATAAGCTTGTATAAGATCTAAATCTGAACCAATAAGCAACACAATCAAGTTTTAATAGAAACAAGCTGTTAACAAAATAAGTACACGAATTAAGCTAAAAACCTTGACTCTAATAAGCTACTCAAATCAAGTTAAAGCTCTAAAATCTAGATTTGCAATCTCAATGATCAATTAAGCTATAACCGACTATAGAATAAGCACTTAATCAATAAACTAAACATCAACAATAAGCCAAATGAATTTGAAATAAGCACTAAGCTAATCAATAAGCAAAACATAAACAGATTCTATTAAACGACAAAAGCACTTAAGAACATTTACTTGCAACCTTTATCCAACAAAATAAGCTTAATGAAAAGCTTGCAAACTATATAAGCTAAAACGAATTTGAATAAGCCATCGAGTGGCTTTTCAGATCTGAATAAGCTCGATTAAAAAGTTATAAAAAAGAAAATAAGCACTTCGATAGAAAGGAATAAAACGGAAAGCATTAATCACTTTATAAACAAACCTTAATCTTCAGTAAGCTAAAACAATAATCTCATATAATAACCTCAATAAGCTGATAATCAGTTGTTACAATAGGCAGTAAAAATAATCTAACCTAAATCTAAATAAGCTGAAAATTGGAAATAAGCTAAACTACATCAAATCTAAATTCCTACTCCTAAAATTTAACTAACTCCAAAGAGCAGGGGAGCATGTGAATAAATAGGAGGACCAAGGGGTGATTTTGTAAATTAGTACCAATCATTGGATATTTGATGAGCCAATCATTTGCCTTAGTGTGTGCTCCCTCAGATCGTATGTTTGACAGAGCTTGATCCACCGATTAGGAGAGGCCGCGTGTCCTCTTTAATTTCTCACCTCGTACGCATCTCTTTCATCCGTTCGATTAATTTTTCAGCAATTGAAATGAGTTTTATGAGTTTTGCATATTTTCCTGCCACATGTCGTGATTTAACTCGCCCCTCAACAACTAGTGCTCCATCACGTGACTGAAGGGAATTAATTTACATGCATATGACATGACATTACCCTGACGTCATCCTTTTATAAATCAGATTTTTCTTTTGGGCTTTTTGATGGGCTTTTGCTCGTTTGGGCTGGTCCGGCCCATTAAATGGGTTACGGGCTGGCCCAATAAGATCCGAGGGCACCATTGGACTCGTAATCTCGCAATCTTTTCAATGGCATGATCAGAGACTTTTCACTACTTTGTCTTGATCTTGAATATTAAGCACACTTGATCGAAACGAACCCGTAAATACCCGTTTTTGCTTTGTTTTCAATACGTTTTACCTGCAAGACATAAAAATACCAAACAAACATATTTGCAAGATAATTATCCATATTTTAGTATTTTTAGTCTGATTAATAGTGTTTTACGGGGTAAAAAGGATGTGTGTTTAGGCACACATCACAACCCATCCCAGCTACTCAAGCTTCTCTTAAAAGAAGTTTGTTACATTTCTCACAGAGTACAACACGCTTCAATCGACTTTCTCACTCCGAGATCGTTGATATTGAAAAGGTGGCAGTCCGCTCCAGCCTCCAATTTCCAAATAACAAATGTGCACTTATAGAGTCTAGAGCCAACGAGATCCATCAAAAATCTCTCTAGGATACAAATTCCAATATACAAAATGTCGTACATCATTATACAACTTTTGGTATCAAAGAGTCCTACGCATTATCCTTGTGTTAATTGCCAAAACATTCAGAGTGATACTCTTTAGTATTCACAGTGATGAATGAAAATCCTGCTTGAGCCAACATCAAACAAGCTCTTGGTAGGTGAGTTGCGAGATTCTATACGAATCAAGCTTGTGTCAACTGGATATCGATATTGGTCCAGTATATGAATTGATGACTCAATCAAAAAGATAGTAACTATCTAATTCACTCATACTATGTTGTCTGCTTTGAGACGCTCCGGTAACGAGAATGGCTAGTACAGTTGCAAAACCCTATCAAGGAGATTCTTATGAATTCTACCTGATCACAGGAAGTATTTATACTGATTAACGGGGAACCATGGTTATTATAACTGTATTTGACAAAGTGACAAAGACACTTTCGTCTATGTATGTTTATCACTAACCTATACTTGCAGGTTTCCCGACGGTAGCAGCTTCTAGTCTACGTCGAGTCAAGATTCAAGACCTCATGCTCAATCGACAAAGATAAATACATAATGAAAGCTCAAGCACATGTGTCAAAGTCTTCCATAATCTCTTATGTACAAGCACTTCCTCAAAAGAACATTTTTGACAAGATTACTGGACAATAACAAAGATATATCTCATAAATGGATCAAGTACTACTCCTTCCATGATGTGGTACAAGTAATCATGTTAAAGAAAATGTTGAGGGAGATTTTTAGCAAGCTTTCAAGACCTTGAGCATGAGGGTAGAGACACAAGATTACAAGGAGGCATAAAGATTCAAGGATAAAGATTTAGAGATCTCAGTAGTCAAGACAAATCAAGGCCAAAGACCACGATATTAGTATTTTATCAAAGTATATCAAGTTAAAGATCAAGATCCATGATCACAAGCAGGCAAAAGGAACTTCAAAAGAATTCCCAAGTCTACAAAGTTCCAAGACTTAAGACGTCACATAAAGTGAAGCCTTATGTGCAATGACCACCCCTTAGGGGGAGATTGTTAGACCTAGTTTTATGTAAAGTGATGGTCATTAATATTCCTGAACCTTGTATTAGCTTAGTTAATGTTCCTGGGAATTCTATAAGCTAATTGGGCCTAGTTATAGGCTTTAAAGCCCATTAGATATCAAGCCCGACCTTGGAAGCCCACTTAAACCCAAGGCTGGCCCAAGTACATTACTATATAAAGCCCTCTCCTCATATGGAGAGGGTGTTGCTCATTTTTACTCTTTAATGTGTAGCTATTTTTTCTTTTGATATTTCTCTCTCTAAACTCATCTCTCTCTCTCTAAAATTGCAAGTAAATTCATGTGTCTTGTATGTGAAGTGATAAGTGCACAAAACATACTTAACTTTATCTTACAAAAAAATGGAGTCAAATATAAAAAAATTCAAATGTATAATACATTATAATGAAACCGTGCGAGATGTGATTATGTATGATGATATGACGTACTCAATGTTACACGAAATGATAAAGAAGAAATTCAATTTGGAAGCAATTTATCCAGTAAATTTTTCGGTTAAGCTCTCATCATTTGACAGTAGTCTGGATATCACAGACGAAAATGAGGTAAAAAAAATTGTTGACTGTGCTTGTAGTTCCACAGATGAATTAGCACATTTGTATGATTCTTAACATAAACCAATAGAAGAAGCTGAAAATATTTTGTCAAACAATCAAAAAAACATGTTTTTTAATTTTTTTTAACCAACACATGTCGAAAACATCGGCCCATCTAATCAAGACGTAAACCCATCATTCTTTAATAACAATAATACAAGTACGTCTTTTTTCAACATTGGTCTTTCTTTAAATTTTGAACCTAGTGAATTTCAAAAGAAAGAATCCAGTTATAAAAATGAGCCCCATTTCACAAAACCAGAATCCTCATTTGCATTCGGCTCATACAACAAAAACGAAGATGTACAAAATGATTGTAATGATGGTGTAGATGAAAACCCACAACCCATTTACCATAATGGAAGAAGTTTATGTCATTTAAGCCTGACATTCTAGAAACACCACTTTACAAGTCCAACCCTATGATTTCAAAGCATTATAATAAACAAACAGAAGTTGAAGTTGGTAATATTTTTGACAATAAGGAAGCTTTGGACCTTGATATTAGATTGAAAGCTTTAGACGATGGTTACCAACTTTTACCAAAGAAGTCAGCCCCGAAAAGGTATGAATTAAAATGCTATCAATTTAATAAATGTGCCTGGTCAATTCATGCTAGACGTTGCGGGAATACAGATAAGTTTCATATTACATTTCTGAATGATGTTCACACTTGTCCCAAAACTATTTTTAAAGATGGGTCAAAATTTCCTTTTTATGCTTTGTTTCGATATATTACCCACATTTAAGGACAACGCAAAATGGAAAATGAAGAATAGTTTTCTAAGGGGGCTCTATATTTCCCCTATACTTAAGTTGAACATTGTACCCCCAATGTTCTATAAAGTCCCCTAAAAACGAATAAAGGGAAAAGAAAACAAGTAAAAGAAACTAGTACTCCCATGGTTTGCTTAATAATGGAGAAGAAACATGCGATAACTGGTTAAATTGTCCTCCAAGAATCATCTAATGAAACTTCCTAAGAACTTCTAAGCTTCTTCTCATCAAATATAACATGTAATCAAAGACAGATACAACTACCCCAAGCATAAAACTGGCGGGATAGATATAAATATAATGAGAGTTTAGGGTTTTGACTCTATGAAAGCAGTAAATCATATGAGAGAAGGTAATGATGTAATCAATAGGTATATGCAGTTTACAAAAACTAATTACAAATTTTAAATATTGCACATTTTATTTTTCACAAATACTTGAAAAAGTTCAGATTTTTATATTACTGGAGACGCGACGCCGTCGGGTGTTAATCCCGACGCCGTCTCCAGGGTCTGTAAAAATTTCTTCTTCGTTTTTAATGAGAAATTTCCTGCAGGAAATTTTATTAGTTAAATCCGAAGAAAACACTGCATAAAAGACAAGAATTAATCATTACAATCATATGACTCGAAACTAACGGAAATTAATCTAAACAATTTATTTTAAATGTTTAAATTTGGTTCTAAAAATCCCGGATATATTCACCCTACCACAAAGTTTTTGTTGTAAAAATACCTTTGATTGCAAATAAGACGAAGTTATAAATAAACAAAGCATGATTACAAAATTGATTCAAACATAATAAAACAAACAATAAAGAATTAAAACACATGACACTCCTAAGTGCGGGAAAAATAAACATTGGGTTGCCTCCCAAGAAGCGCTTTTCTTTATTTATGAGTCTTGTAGCTAGAGTCGAAGTCACACGTCCTTACGTGACTTCTCCTTCATCATCTACCTCGTCTCTTATTTTGACAGGAGCAGGTCGCTCATTTTTGAAGTTTTTATTCCTCCATCGGTCAAACTTCACCCCCTTTTCTTGGTGAAGTTTTATCTTTTCCTCCCATTCCAAGACTAGCCTATTCACAGTCATATAGTAGGGCTATAGCTAATATATCATTCTTAATCCCTTTCTCGTCCTTATAAAGGGATTCAGGTATCCTATTGAAGCTTATCTTACTCTTTCCAGATCTTAAAGCTATGGTGCCTTTATCAAACTTAATCACGGCCTTAGCCATTGTTAGGAATGGTGTTCCTAAGATGAAAGGCCTCTTCTCATTTTCCTTAATGTCTAAAATTACGAAGTCTACGGGGTAACACAGCCTCACAACCTCAACCTAAATCCGCCTATGCTAACCCTAAAGGGTAGATATACGAGTGGCTAGCTAGTTGAGAGTCTAATGTCCGTCTCAGCAGGCCTTTCGTCAGTTAGTTTCATGTAGGTAGAGAGGGGCATGATGTTCACATTGGATCCTTGGTCAACTAGGGCTTTCATGTGTTTCAGGCCTCCTATGTTATAGGGTATTTCGAAGTTTCCTTCGATGTCCTCCTTCCTTGTTATCTTTTTTAAGGATTGCTTCATAAAAAGGCCCCCTATGGTAATAAATTGTAAGTCCTTCCTTTTATTTTTCCAACCGGGCGTCCTGAAGGGAGTCAATTGAACTTTATGAATGTCACAATCCTCTCTATTAGTTTCACATTGAGGAATGGGGGTAACAGTGATATATTTGCCTATGCTTCAGGTAAGATTCTACGGGCCTTGAGAACTACTGGGTGCCTCGATCGTCACACTTCTTTTTTTAGCTTTTCTAATAGGTTTGTTCATGAGCCCATTTCCAGCTTCATAATTACTGGACATTCCCAGTCTCCTGTTCTAGTAGGTTTCAAGGTCGTCGCCGATTGCTACGTCATATATCGTTGTTTCCTCTCTTCTTTCTTCTACCCTCTGCGGTGAGAGAGATAAATTCAATTTTTGGTGATGGGGAATTTGGCCCCTCTTCTCTGATTCAGCACTTTTACAGGAGCCCTACTGGTCTGTGAGTTCCTTAAGAAGCCTTGCACATTTCTTTTCTGCACATCTTATCATTTATCTCCTCTCGCTGTTTGAAAATGGCATTCTCAAATCTTTTTATCCTTTCGGTGTGTGCTGCCATGTAGTCTCGTACTCGAGCTTCGAAAGTAGTTCCTAACGCCTAGGGCTGAGGGATTAGGCCAATACGTTCACAAAAAGTGAAAGGGCTCTGCTTTAGTGGTTCATTCTGGTTTTGTAGGTGAGGGTTTGAGTAGACTGCTTCGGCATAAGCTTGAGGGACGTGTGTTGAGCTTGGTCTGGGCGTCGATCGTGATCCCTTTAGTAAGAAATTAGTCTGGTCTTCGAGCTCGAGAAGTCTTTGGTCAGGTGTTTTTGAGGTGGGTTGAGGTGTAGAAATAGCTTTGACCGGTTTGACGAATTCTTTTGTGTCATTCCAGCCCTCATGGTCGTAGAGGGCGAGGTTCTCAATGATTTCCCAAGATTTGTCAGGGTTCTTATTAAGGATTTTTCTGCCCAGCTGTGCGCGGCTCCAATCTCGATACTTAAGATGAAATTGAGACATGACATAAAAAAAAATCCTGTGATTTAAAGCCAACGATCGCTGCCCTGATGAGAATTTTGGAGTAAGTTCCTTGAAACAAGTCAATGCTTTTCTAAGAGAATTCTCCTGGATGTTGTTGGAAATCAGATAACGTTGCGGAGGCTTTTGCGGTCCTTCCCCGTGGACATAACCTGAGCACAGAACGAGTATAAGATCCTCCCATGTGGTGACTGATCCTGCTATAAGACTTCAACGCCAGTTGCCTAGCGCTTGATCTCGAAGGGAAAATGTGAAATAAACGCAAGGTACGTTCTTTCCCAAGTTTTCACACCGTCAAGGTCAAGTGAGTCCACAAGTTTTAAGAAATCCTTGAGTTGTTGGTTTGGAATCCTCAACCGAAGTCCCCATTGAAAGAGAATCCCGTTTTGCAACAAAACCGGATGGTGTTAGGATCGAAGAGGTACCACATTGTTCCTACGGGGAGCTCAATGGAATTTCTTGAGCCCTCGTGGCTAGGTTAGGAGTAACTCTAAGGGTATGATGATTTACACTCCCATAGGTGGTTACGAAATGGATTACAAACAATTTAACACAAAGAAAAATAGACTATGAGAAGCTAATATACTGAGAATTAAATTCTCACTTTAAATGATTCAAGTGAGTAGACTAAGTAAAAACTAAGATCGAAACCTAACTATTCCCCAAGCAGCGGCGCCAAAAACTTAACGTGAAGGTCGTAATGGACTTCTACACGAAATTTTACAACTCCCTAGGCAGTATACCTAATCATTGCAGTGTAGTATAGGCAAGACTCGGGGGTTATTATCGTTCTCTAGGTGAATAGGTTAGGAAGGCTTGATCACGGTCTAATTGAATTCAAGGGGTTGAGAGAAGATTCTTTTTGTGTTTTTTATAATTATATAAAAGTCAGGTAAATCTATGGTTTGGAGAGGTTGGTTTGTTTAATAACTAAACTAATTATAATCTAATCTACATGGTTAAAACTTATGATAACAAATGTATTTTACCTAAACATGCACTACTCCCTCCAGATTGATTCTCCTAAGTCTGTTGCCTTGATCCACACTTGTGATAGATATGTGGTATATGGTAATTCCTAGGTCATAGAACGGAAATACAACGAAATCGTCTTCTATTTAATATTCCGTTAGTCGCAACGCACAATTAATGTAGTATGCAAGACTATTACAAGGCCCCCTAAGAATATTAAATCTGTGAAAATAACTTAATAGGGATACAAACCATATTAGTGGTAAGGTAGAATGAAAGACTGTTACCAGAAGGTATCTAATAAATGCTTAAATTGGATAATATTAAATTACCGACGGGATTTTGCCAAGTAAAAATGCCAAAAGAGAATTAGAAAAAAAAAATGTGTTTTTGTGTCTATTGTGCAGGAAAGGATAAAAAGGACAAAAAGAAGAAAAACCAGTCAAAAACCGACAAGAAACGAAAGAGACAAGAACAAGAGTGAGGAAACAGCCAGAAATCAAAAGCCGGATCAGCCCGACATAGCAAGAAAGGCAGTCAAAGCCAATAATGAAGCCAAGGACCAAGAATGACAAGTTTTCAAAGTCTCAAGGGCTTATTTGGAAGTTTGAAGTTTCAAGGACCTAAATTGCCAAAAGTGGAAAAGTGCTTTATTAAAGAAGAAAAAGAAGAAGAAAACCACAAGGGCCAAAGCTGCCGTTTTGAAACTCTTTTTACACTAGAAAAAGACGGGGTGAAAGAAAGGGACCAAAAGTGCCATGTCTTCAAAGATTTAAACAGAAAAGGACGCGGTTTGTAACAACCTAACCGCCTAACCAATTTTCCCGCCCTTTTTACACACAAACCCAATCCCGAAAATCCCACACCCCCGCTCCTTTTTAGACACTTAAATTCGTTCATAAGCCCTCCCCAATCATAAACAACCACGTGTCATCACCTTATTGGGTCAAACACCTCACTAATCTCATCAAACGGCTTATATTTGTTCGACAATGATCAAGGGTCGAGATTGAATGGACTATTCTAGAAATCTTCACACCTCTTCACCAATTCTCTATAAATAGAGCACATAGGACTCATTTTTCCGGTTGTTGTTTTTGTTTTTAAATTTTCACTTTGTATTTTCTTCAATTTTAAGCATTTCTTTCAAACATTTTCGTTTTCAGCTTTCATTACTTGTACTCTTGTTCATACAGCTTGTACTACATCCTTTTAGCAATAACAATTCAGTTTACAAGAATTTGTTCACTTTGATTTCAATTACAAGTCGATTTCATCAAATAAGCTCTAAATAAGCTCATTTGAGCTTATTCTTTCTCATAAGCTAAATTTTAGTTCAAATCCTGTTTTTAAGAAGTCATTTACTAATTCTAATCATCTACATTCAAAGCATGATTACTTGAGAAGTATTGTTTCATATTGGAAGCTTAAAGAAGGAATAAGCTGTTTTAGCTTATTGAGCTTGTTGATCAAGGTCTAGAGGCAAGGTGCCACTTAGGTGATTGTTTTCTAAGCCACTCACTCTACAAGAGTGGCTTATGTGCTGAGACTCCAAATTTATCAAGGTTACATTTCTCATAATTCATTTAGCTTAATTTTAGCTTAAATCAGTTGCTTATTTTCTATTCAGTTTTGCTTAACTCTTTGCAAATCATGTTGTTTAAGCTTTGTAATTAGCTGTTTTTAGTTTTCATTAGATTTAGTTTGAGTAATCTCACTTTCTTATATAATTCTGTTATTAAGTAGTTAAAGCTTAGTAGAGAAACTAGCTTGTTTTCATTAATAAGCCAAGCATTTTAGTTATTAAACAGCTTAAGTAGGTTAAAATTAGAATGTGTAGATAAAAAGTTAAAGCTGATTTAGTTTTTAAATAGGTTTAAAGTGAACTTAGTTTTGACAGTTTTTCAATAAGGTAGTGTTTGGTTTAAGCTTACTTTGACTTCTAAAGTCAACTTCTCTATGTCAAATTTGTTCATTTAGTTGTGTTAGGGTAGTATAGCAAGATTTAAGCAGGTTTTAAAGGTTAAAGTCTAGTTTTACAAAGTTTGGAGTTTAAAATCTTTTGCCATCACCAGGGCAGCCTTTAGGTGAATGTTGGTTTCAATTTTTAAAGATTTATAGCTTAATAATTTTCTATTATAGCAAAGAGAGGAGTAGCAGTACTTAGTTAGTTTGTTTAGAGGGTTAGAACCTAAAAATTTAGCCTGCATCTTTGTTCAATGCCAAATGCATCAGTAGCCCACTACATCAGCAACAACTAGCATCTTTTCATTTCAATTTTCTTATAAACTTAGTTAAGACTTAGCTTCTTTCATTTTAGATATATTTAGTATACATCTTAAGCTCCACATAGCTTCTTTTGCTTTCAAGTTTCATCAAATAATAAGCTAGAAATAAGCCATAATCTAGAAAAGAGAGATAAGCCCTTGTTTCTGTAACAGTTGGCAAACAGCTTATTTTCCAGCTTATATAGTGGTTAAAAGTTCATATTGCATTCATTAAAGTTGTAGATAATAAGCTAGTCTATAAGTTTGTAGTTTTAAGTTTTTGCTAATTCTCAATTTTTAATAAGCCAAAAATAAGCAAATTCGTAGGGTCTGTTTAGTATTTTTCTCAAAGTTAAGGGGCACCTGTTTAGCCTATAGTGTAAATTTTCCAAAGTTCGCCCGCCTACCCTGTAGTTTTCCTTTTTACATTTCTTACCCTGTCTTTCTTAGAATAATAAAAAGTTTAATATTTTTAGAATTTAGTTTTAAGAAATTAGGGTTTATATTTTAATTGATCAAATTAGTATACAATTAGGACATAAAAATTAGGGCTTTTTGTTCTAATAAATTTCTGCACTCTTTTAGCATCTTAAAACTATTTTTCTATATTTTTCTCATTTGATTTGTATTTTCTAGGAATTAAAATAGACTTTAGTGAATTACTTTTTCTTAGAAAAATCATAAAAAATAGAAAAATAGTTGAAAAATTAAAATTCTTTTTGCATTAATTTTCATTTTAAATCTAGTATTTTTGAAAAATAAAAGAAAAATTTTAGTGTTAATTTTTAGAAAAAGTTTATTTTTGATAAATCATTAAATCTTAGAAAAATCATAAAAAATTCAAAAATACATAAAAAATTCTAATTCTTTTTCCTAAAATTTTCATTTTAAATTTGTGATTTTTAGGTATTAAATTTGTTAAAAGTTGTGCTTTAGTTTTTAAATTTCAGTTTTAGCTCGCGTTTATTACATTTTGTGCATTTAATTTTCGTGCTAGTTAATTGTTTTTCAAATCTTGCTATTATATTTCGTAGTGTAATCAAAAATTCAAAGAAAATTCCTTTATCATTCTTAGCTCGAATCCGAATATTCTTAAATTCTCAATTCACGATTTCGTTGGGACACGACCCGAGAAAAAATACTTCCCGGATAAAAATATACGAATTGTGTTTTCTTTTGTGAGATTTTTACCTTATATTTCTCTTGGTTGAGAAGTATTTTGGAAAGAATTCTTACGAGATTAATAATATAATACGTATATAAATTTGACTACACCAAGATCCCGTCAATAAATCAACACCATCTAGATTGCGAATGAAGCATGTGTGTTGACGAAAAGCCACTTTGAGATTGGAATCACAGAATTGTCCCACAGAAAATAGATTATGCCCAAGTCCTTCAACGTAATAAACCCTTGAAATAGTAACATTCCCAATCTGATAGAATATTGGAATATTGGTATTTGTGGATCCCCAAGATTTACTGGGTTCCTTTTTGTTAGCAGACATTGGTTGTAAAACCTTAGTTTTGCTAACAAACTCAGCATTTTTATTCTTCCTAGGTTTCCGTGAGTATACCAATTTAACCACAAGTTTGGGTGATTCAGAGTCTAGAACTATTGGTTTCCTAGAGGGCACTTCATTAGTAGTGGTAATCCTAGTTAAAGGGCACGCATTTCCTAC
>BQNB010043573.1:0-45430 GCA_026074375.1 Tanacetum coccineum | reverse complement strand
GGCTTCGATTTAAAGGGGACCTCGGTTTAAAGGGGACCTCGGTTGTAAGGATGTCCGGGTTGTAGGGATTCCGATTTACAAAGTGATGACGTATAGTCCAGGAGACAATCCAACGACCAGAGTAGCAGTCGCAACAACAGCTACCGCGGTCAGAGGGGCGGGCGGGGGAACGACAAGTACACCCCACTAACAATGACCCCAAAGGAGATACTCGCAACAGAAGGTGCAAACTTCCCAAGACCACCACCAATGCCCACTCCAGAAGAGAAACGCGTGGGGAACGGATACTGTGAGTATCACAGGCAGAAGGGTCATACTACCAATGTGTGCGTCCAACTGCGCCAGCTAATTGACAAATTGGATAAGGAATGCAGATTGGATCACCTGGTGAAGAACATCAAAGAAGGAAAAGATAAACAAAGGAGCGACGGCAAAAAACAGCACCTAGAGACAAGGCTACACCATCTATAATGGTCAGTCGCACGAAAACTAAACAGAAAAGTCCATCCACTCCAAAATTTTCGCAATGGAAGACATCTCTTTTCCTACTTGCACCTTTTTTTTAACCCATTCACTTTTTTTTTAAAAACCGCTTTCAACCCTTAACTTCCTTTACAACACTTCCTTTTACTTTTTTTAACGCTTCACTCTAACCCTTCTTTTTTTTTTTTAAACCTCGAACTACGCAGTGTGAGAAGCCACTTACCATCGAATAAATGCCGCGGTCACTACATCCACCGATTACATTGATGAGGGAGCATCTGCAGACATACTTTAAACGAACATTGCTTCAAAAGACTGCGACCTGAGTAAAAAGTCATTAAACCCCCCACACGTCGTTGACTGCTCACAGAGAAAAAATATAGCCCATGGCACTACGATACCTTATGTTGCAAATAAAGACACTCCACAACAAGCCTGGATGAATTCTATGTGAAATATCACCATCGCCATACAGGCATTTATTGAAGACCCACGTATCCAGCGCTACCGCAGTCCCCCCCTCCACCTCACGGGATCTAAAATTTCCATCGACGGCAGAATGTCACCATCTACCAACACCGCCACACCTCCCAGAGAATGCAACACAGTCCACATGTACTAACGCAGACTCAAGGCACACGCAACCAAATACCTACTTGAAGGTCCGCGATTCATCCGATTAACCCTGAGCAAGAGGTATCATCTGGTCACTGCTGATACGTAGCGGCGTTGCGCACATCTGAAAAAGATAGAGACAATCTTGCAAGAAACCTCGAATATCTTTGCAGGCACCCAAAACGCATGACTGGTGTGCCAAGATCGATCATAGAACACAATAAAATCTCGACAAGGATACTCCAAAACGTAGAAAAAACGCGGGCAGCTCCAAGCGCCTAAAGGCATTCTAAGGAAGGTACATAAGCTTGTGAGGCTGTTCAGCGAGAATCTATTTACCATGACTCTCGCCAACCCATTATGTCAAAAAAGCGATGTTACTGGCGGATGTCGTGACCTTCACCACCTTAACAAAGCATTCCACAAACTGCTACCCCATACCAGAGAGATAGACTGGAAGTGAGTCCTTATGTCGATAACCCCTTCAATGTGCTTCTTGACCATACAAGGGGTATCACCAAATCCAAATGGCCAAGATGAACGAGGAAAAGACAGCCTTTCACACAAGTCAAGTGTCTATGCTATACAAAAGCTTGGGCCTAAAGAATGCGGTGCCACCTACCACGACTAGTAGATAACCTGCGTTCGAGGGCAATAGGGCGCAACCTGAAGTCTACGTCAATGACCTTGTTATAAAGAGCCACACCGAGACGATGGTTCGCGAACATTGTAGAAACTTGCCAGGCACTCGAAAAATCAACATAAGCTCAATTCCTAAAAAAATACACTTGTGGGCTACAAAGGCATGTCCTCAGATACTGAATAGAACCTGACGCTTCAAGCCGTTCACGCAAAAAAACAAAAGCTGTCATCCACTTTCCTTCACCCGCGCACGATGAAAAATCCCGTCGTTAAATGGTAAGTTTAAGCCGGTTTGAGAACATTCCATCCAATCAGCTGACAAGTCAACTCCCCCTTGTTCAAAACACTCAAGAATGTACGAAGAAGGGAGACTTCCGTGGACTACAGAAGCAGAAAAGCTTTCTCACCTGCTCAAGCCATAAGCACTCTTCCCACGCTATCGCAAGCACCCCGACCAGGAGACATTGATAAATATTTATCCCGCGACGCATGGGGGGGCAATTAAGCCACGTGCTACTACAATAGGACACCCGTACATAAACACAGGTATACTTCGTAAGTAAAGCACTCAAGAAACGGAGATCATCTAAGTGCTAGAGAACAGATCCGGCGTTAGTATTTTCACCAAAAACTGCGCAGATATTTTCAAGCGCACCCAATAGCGGATCCCAATCACCCATCAGCAGTTATCTCTAAACCTGATGCAAAACCCGCATGAAACATCTCTTATAGACCACCACCGCATGAAAGACGAATACTGCGGATTTTCTCATCGAAAACCAGAAACCAGATCGGTCCTCCCCAGAGCGAAGTATAACTCCAAGACCATGACATAATTCAACGATGTATCGTCATGCAGTGGAACGTTCGGTGCAAGCCTCATCCTCACTAACCTGGAAATCTCCTTCTCAACAACAACAACGGAGGACCCGCCCGAACTCTCATCACAACACACACGACAGACCCAATACATCTACTCTCCACGCCAGTTCTAGTGAGGATAAGGCTTCACCCACCCGTCCACCGCATGACTATCCATCCGTTGAATAAATCCATGGGCTTGGAGTTTACTTCGCTTGAGACACATCGTTTCTGGTTTTCATGAAAAATCCGCCAAGAATCTGTCTTTCACAGCGCGCGGTCTATAAGAGGATGTTTCACTGCGTGCATCAGGTTTAATATAAACCGGCTGATGGTTGATCTGTGATTACCGCCATTGTGCGCTTGAAAATACCAGCGCAGTCTTTTGCGCAAATACTAACCAATCACTTCTCCATACACAATATTATCTCCGTTCCTGGTGCTTTACTTACGAATATACCTGTTTTTACGGAGTCCCCTATCTGCATAGCACGCGCTAATTGCCCATCCGTCGCGGATAAAATAATATCAACTCCTCCCCGGTCGATGTCGACTATCGTGGAAGGCAGCATACTGTCTTCTTGAGCAGCGTGAAAGCATCTTCTGCGTCCTGATCCCCAACAATCTCCCTTCTTCGAACACTTCTTAGTGTTTTTGACAAGGAGTGACTTCACGAACTTGGCTAGAACCTGTTCAACAGACTAACTCCCATGTAACGACTGACTTCTATCATCGTGCGCGTGAACGAAGTTGGATGACAGCATTTTTTTTCTGGGACACCTTACCTCCATTCTAACAATTTATCTGAAACATGCATCTTAGCCCCAAAAGGATTTTAGATTGACTTCATGTTGATTTTTCGCATTGCCCTGAAAGTTTCTACAAAGTCCGCGCACAAACTCGTCCTCGTGTGGCCTTGTATAACAAGTCATTGACGTAGACTTCCTTTGCGACTACTATCCCTCGAACGCGTTTTCACATTCCGCTGTAAGGGTGCGACCCGCATTCTTTAGCCAAAAGCATCTTGTAAACAATAGACACTTGACTTTGTGAAAGGCTTCTTTTCCTCGGTCATCCTTGCCATTTTGGATTTGTGATACCCCTTGAATGCGTCCAAAAGCACTTAATGGTAGCCGCAAAGGACACCACTTCCAGTCATCTCTGGATGGTAGCATCTTGTACATGCTTTGTTAAGTCGGTGAAGTCCCCACCACAATCCCCAGCTACCATCGCTCTTTTTGACCTTACCTGGGTTGAGAGCAGTCAAGTAAATAGACTTCTCGCATGATACTGCCCTCCACAACTTGTACCTCCCTAGAATGCTTAGCGCCTCTGGACTTGCCCCGTTTTTTCTACCGTACTGGGGAGTATCCTTGCGATTTTCAACTTGTTCTATGATCATCGTTGCAACACCATCAATCGTTTTTGGTTCCATGCAAAGATACGAGGTTTCTTTGCAAATCGCACACAGCCCCCTACCCGTAACAGACAGTGACCCCACCATCGATACCTCTGCTCCGGTAATCGATGAATCGCGACTTCAAGTTTCTCCACTTTGGTTGCGGCTGCCGTCTGAGTCTGCTTACGTCACATGACGGAGTGCAATCTCTGGAGTTGCGCGGGTTGTAAGAGGTGAAAATTCCGCCGTCGACGGAAATTTTAGCATCCCGTGGCCCGTGATGGACCGCGCGTAACGCGAGATCCGTGTCATCCAATAATGCCATGTATGAGATGTGAAATTATCACCATAAAATCATCCAGGCTGTTGTTGAGTGCTCGCTATTGCAACCAAAACCGTAATCCGTTTGCCCCCATGCCCTATTTCTTTTCTCCCTGAACCAGTCAACAGACGTCGTGGCCGGTTTTAACTGACTTTATACTTCAGGTCCGAAGTCTTTTTACAATGTTCGTACAGTATGTCTCAGATGCCCCCTCATCAAGTACAATGCGTGGTGCAGACCCCTGCATTATCTCGATGGTAATGGCTACACCACTGCGTTCGCTGCTAAGTGGGAAAAGAGATCTACTTCCATGCGAAAATTTTGGACTGACTTTTTGCTTTTTTTCGCTGCCATGACTCACATATAGATGTGTGCACCTTGTCTCTAGTGCGTCTTTCTTGCCGCCGATCCTTTGTTATCTTTCCCTTCTTAAGTTGCTTCACCAGGTGATCCCAAGCGCCTCCTTGACGAAAAAAAAAAAAAAAAAATTTTGTCAATTAGCGGGCGCAGTGGACGCACTCATTGGTATAAGGCCCTCTCCTATGAGACTCGCATAGTCCATCCCCCAGTCTTCTCCTCTGGAGTGCCATTGTGGTGTTTTGGGAATTTGAACCTTCGTTCATTATCACCTTTTTTTTGGGGTCAATGTCAGTGGTGTACTTGTCGTTTCCCGCCCCCCCTCTGACCGCGGTAGCTGTTTTGCGACTGCTACACGGTCGTATGGATTTCCTCCTGGATGTTCCTTACCTGTTGTTTTGAGTAGCCATTTCTGCTGTCCGCGCGGCGCTTCTTCTTGAATGAAGAGCCTTGGAACGTTTACTCAATTTCCATACGAAGTGGGGAACCCTATCATTTCAACCTTTTGATAAGTTCGGTTATTATTCCATTCAATAAACCCTGAGACTTAGATTTCGGTCACGCCTTTGACTGTATGCATTCATCCTTATAGCCTCTAACGTAACGCTTGTGGACTCCCCCTTGGCGCTGTTTTTACCCTGCAAGCTCGACAGTTCTTGGCACACTTCTTCCTTGGAATAAAGAATTTAAAGCCGGAATGCCCTCCGCAACTCTTCAAACCCATCATGCTACTGCGTGATAGTTTGCTGAACCATTTCCACCGTTCCTACTCACGGGAATTGAACAGTCACCCCACGGTGTGGCCAGTTTCAATAGTGCCGCCATGCGAAGATTTTTAGATGCATCAGGTCACCTTGTCCCATCATAAGTTTTTACATTAGCAGCCATCGCCTTTTCTTATCCACCGAGAAATCGCTATGCCCGCGTAAATCGTCCGACCTTTTGACGACGCCATGGACGGACATATCTTCGTTTTCAGCTTGACGATATTTGTTCTTGAAATTTCCAGTGCTCCGTTTCTGCATTCCTCTTGTCCGAAGTATCCTTCTAGGACCGACTTACTCCCTTCGCACGCATTCGCCGACATGTCCTCGGAGTCCAACTTGAGACTTTCACTCTGTAGCGCCGTTGACCAAGCCTCTGTTGACATCGCGACTGCCCAGCCTATCACAACGCTGATGCGCCCGGTTTTCATTGTTTCACGATTTCATTCTGCAAGTAGCTATTTGAGTACCCGTAACTTGCTTTCCATTCTACCAAACTACTGTAGGCCGACGATATCCTTTCGCCCTTTCCTTTTGTGCCGGTGGAGATACTACGTCCTCCGACAGAAGTAAGTCGGCATGAGTCTCTGGCTTGATCTCTTTTTTGGTTCTCTGCTTAGGCTTACTCAAATCTACGTAGTTCATGAGATAACGAAATCCCCGCCCATTTTTTTTTTTTTTCCGTCGCACCCCTTCCATAGTTGAGGTTGTCACCCAACTCGACCCTTTGTTTCGAAGGTAGGGGTGGCGCTCGTGTATCGTCCCTGCGCCCGGTGAGAGGTATGAAACACACGCTGTAGATCTTCCGTGTTGTATTGTGGCGGTGCTGGTTCATCAAATTGAATCATATGAATTTAAAAATTAGACCAATCAGAACGCTTGATTTTGCCACGTAGGCAAAATCGTGTGATCTGATTGGTCAATAAAAAGTCAAAATTAAATCGATTTGGTCAAAATTAAAAATTTGTGGTGGAGAAATATGACGAGAAAAAAAACACATAAAAATATATGTGTCAAATTTGTGAAGAAAAAAACTTGAAAAAAGTGGAGGTAATTAATAAAAATTTAGTGATTTTTAATTTTAAATAAATTATATGGAGTTAAGTGTAAATTTATAAATTTACATGTTTTATTATAACTTTAAAAAATAAACAAATAACCCCTTAAACTTTATACCCGTAGACTTTATATTTTAAAATATTACAAACGTAAACAATTTTTTACTTCCAAACAAAGATTTAACAGTATCTAATCACATCCCAAATCTACCCGAAGACTTTTTGATGGATTTTTCATTGTCGGTCTGAAATTATGTTGTACAACCAAATAGAAAAACACCGAAGCACATAAAATATCATAAATTAATAAAAAGGGTTTTCTAGCTATTCATTGATGTGTTTGGAAGAATTGCATTTTTTTTCTTTTTGTTTAATACGTACTAAAATTCTAACATTTAAATTTCTCAAAAAGTCTTTATTCCATTGACATGTATGTATGCCTATAAATCATATATAACAATCTAGGCTACTTTTATATCTTAAAAAAGTGTTGGTGACGGAAAAATGGGTAAAACTCTTTTTATATTTGTATATGTATTAAAGATATACAATAGGTAAATCTTTGTTTGACCAAAACATATTGTATGTACGAAACATAATACTTATTTGAGTTTTTTAGCTTTCTATATTCTATAAATATTGACGATTTTGATAACTCAACTTGATGCTTTTAAATTCGATTGCGAAGCTAAATTTTTACATGTTTTAACACAAAGTGTGACCATTAATCTTAAGTATAGCTGACTCAATAATGCAACTAGAATCATAAAACATATACAATATCAACTGCATACCCAACGGTAAGATAACCAGCCTTCCAAAGTGGAGGTCAATGGTTCGAATATAACGAGGAGAAAACTAATCCCCTTGTGGCCTCGAAGGTTCACATGAGCCGACTTCGGGCTACCTAAAAAAGTAGTTTTGTAGAGATTAGTCGGCTCACAATGTCGAGTTAGTTAACAGGTAAATCAAAAGAAAAAAAATTAGTAATTATCCTCAAACTCATATAATATATATAAGATATGAATCTATTCTCTTCATATGATTTCGATAATACTCTATAACATAACTTATAAAACAAAATAAAAATAAAAATCATACATGTATTTAAAAAAACATAATGTCTAAACCCCGTGCGTGCACGGGCATTAAAACTAGTTGATCATATAGAAATTCATTAAACAAATGTAAGGTTTAATGCATTGTGGGTATTTTTTTATAAAAAAATAGGTTGTTGATGTGGCAGTGACGTGTCCATGTATTAAACTTTTTTAGGTACGATGCGTTGTGGATGCCCTAAGATGAAATGGATAGTCAAGATTGCATATAACAAAAATTTGTTACAAAAGGTTGTTACATAAAATGAGATGAATGTGCTTGTTATTAAAAAATGATAATTTCATAAAAAGAAAAGGAAAAGTTTGAATTTTCAGACTTTTTAAATATGGAAGTGTCTCAAATACTTTATAATGTAGGATAAATAGATAATCAAATAGAAAAACCCCTAAAAGTCGTTAGTGGGATTCTACGCTATCAAGTATAAACGACACGGTTAATAATTAATAAGGATTGAATTCACAACTAAACAATGCAACAATTGATTGAACAATAAATATAAAACAAATATAACGATTAAACAAAAACAAATGGAATTGAAACCGATTAAGGGATATTGTTTTTCTCCAAGATCGCCACTTTGAGAGAGAGTCTGACACAAACAATTAACGTACGTTTCTTTTGGGACTTAACTTAGTGAAAACAAAACGTAAAAACATCTAAACCACTGAACTAATGAAGTATTAAGAATAATGGTAAGAGATAAGAGATATGTTTTTGTTTTGTATTTTTTTCTGTGTGTAGGTCTAACACAACCATCGTTTAAATACAAAGATCAAGACTACAACTATGGAAACATAACAAAGAGAATACATAAATTATGAAGAGCAAATAAGGCAATGATTAGGGATGATCAATCAAGTCAATAATGACTGAAAATAGGAGATTTTAATACTCCCCCTCAAGTTGGAGCGTGTAGGTTTCTAATGCCCAACTTGTCAAGTAAGAACTTAAGTTGTTGAATGCCCAATCCTTTTGTGAGCAGGTACGCAATTTGCATGCTAGTATGTATGCGTAAGGGCTGAATATCTTGAGACTCAACTCGCTCCTGAACAAAATAGCAATCTATCTCTACATGCTTAGTTCGTTCATGGAAAACAAGGTTATTGGCGATGTGTCTGTCGGCCTGATTTTCACAGAAAAGCGGAGTTGGTTCATTCAAGTTGATGTTTAGCTCTTTGAGAAGCCACCACATCCATAAAATTTCGCTAACCGTGGAGGCCATGGATCTGTATTCAGCTTCGGCAGAGGAACGTGATACCACATTTTGTTTCTTTGTCTTCCATGAAATGGGTGCTCCTCCAAAAAGGAGAAGATATCCCACCTAGATCTCCTTGTAAATAGGACAATGATAAGTGTAGAATACACATATCCGTTTGTACTTAAAATAACCCAATTAAACCCAAAACAGACCAAAAATGGCAAAAATATGCTTGTATTTATGTTTTGTGTATGCAGGTACGGATATATAAAAAATCACATGAAAACCGTCAAAAACAAGCAAGCACGGACACGAGAATCAGAAGAGTACAAAGCCGAAGCCAGAAAAGTCAAGCCTCAGTCAAATCCAGTCAAGCTATGGTCAATAAAAGTCAACAAAGCCCATTTTCCTTTTACAAGAAACCACAAGGGCTAATCTTGCACTTTTCGAAAGTTATTTATAACTAGAAAATGGAAAAGAGAACCAAGGGCCAAATGTGCAAACTCCCTAAAGTTCAAACCGTATTTTACCCCTTTCAGTTATAACTTGGCGCCAAAGAGGGAATTACTGTTCATCATTACCCTCGTTTCACCCCCATGGTAAAACAAAGGGCAAATGAAAATTGATGGGCAAGGAAGTCAATTCAAGAGCTCGCAAGTACAATGGCAGGGTCAAAGAGGTCAAATCAATAGTCATTCATTAACTCTCAAGCTCAAAGCCACGTCAATCATGGAGAAAGCACAAATTCATATGGGTTTTTGTGCTAAAACACTCACAAAAGAAACACAATGTCATCCAAAAGGGAATGACACGCTGGCAATCTTCAGGTGTCCACACAATGATCCAACGGCTTACAATAGCTCCTCCAATGATTGGGAAATGAATGGCAGAGATTGAAGGATTGAAGAGCAAGGCAAGAGGGCTAGAATCTTCTTTGTTCACCTATAAATAGGCCTCACCTCTCACACACGAGATATCTAGTTTTTTTTACAAGTAGCTTTTAATTTAGTTGTAGCTTAAATTTTAAATTCTTAGCTTAATGATGTTTTAATCTTGTAATTTTCCTTTAAAAGTATTGTAAGCAAGTTTTCTTTTAATGAAATTCAGTTTTTCTTAATCTCTCCCAATTTCTTTTTCATAAGCTCTCTTAACTAAGCTAAATTCTCTCAATAAGCTCTTAATAAGCTCTTTCAGTCTATAAGCTGAAATAGAGCTTAATTTTCTCCAAGAGCTCGTATCTCTTTCTTCATTGCTTCTTTCCATCTTTTGTCCCGAGCAACCTGATTGAAATTCTTTGGCTCATTACCAGAAGTAATGGCCGCTAAAAATGCTTTGTGAGATCCAGAAAACTTTTCATATGATACAAAATTAGACAAGGGGTGTACCGTTGAGGATGCTTCACTTGATGCGGGCTTCGCATGGTCGACCGATGGGGGAAGCTTTACGTGATAGTCACTTAGATGAGTCGGTTGGGACCTGTTTCTTTTTACTCTAGTGAGTTGAGGAATATCCGGTTGCGCCTCATTACTTTTGGTGGTATCTTCTGGTGGGCCTGAGGTCTCGCTCAGAATATCTTCGGCTTCATTTTCATTCTTGGTAGGATTGACATTGTGCTCATTAGCGTCATTGGTTCCATTAAGTTCATTGGGCTCATTAACCACACTATTTTTATTTGTCTCCTCAGTCGAGGTGCTTTCATCAATTTGGACTTCATCAACGGTGGGTCTTACATGGTTTTTAATCTCATCACAAAATGATTTGTTCAAAGGGTCAAGGGCATCTACTTTTTCTTAAATCAAATTATAACCCTTGAAAAAGAATTTTTCTTCAAAAATTTTAGTGTCTCTAGAGATTATGATTTTGCTCGTTTTGATGTCGAGAATTTTATAGCCTTTTGTTCCTTGTGGGTAGCCCATCAATACTCCAGGCTTCCCCTTTTCCTCAAATTTATCCCCTCTTGTGTCGGTGTTGTGATGGTATGTCAAGCAACCAAAAACCTACATATTGTCATAATCGTGTTTTGGTTTGAAGACCAACTCAAAAGGGGTCTTATCATTAATAACCTTTGATGGCAATCGATTAATGATGTAAGTGGCCTGGTAACGCAACATCATTTGTTTTATGAGCTAAATGGCTTGTTGGTGGTGAACTTGTAATAGTATGTGTTTGTGTTGTTGCTATAACAATGAATGGCATGTAAAAGATAAACAACATATATATTACTTTATAAACAAAGAAATTAATCACAATTTGCTTACGTGTTAGGTTTGGAATTTTGCAAGGCCGTCCTCTTGGTTTTAGTGCAAAGTCTGAGAGTCCAATGGGTAACGCAAAATCATTTGGTTTATGAGTTGAACGGTTTATTGGTGGTGAAGTTGTAATAATAGGCGTTTCTGTTGTTGCTGTGACAATGAATGGCATGTAAACCTAAACAACAGATATATACTTGATACACATAGTGTATTAACGAACATTCACTTACATGTTGTGTTTGCAATTTTGCGAGGCCGTCCTATTGGTCTTAGTGCGATGTCTGAGAGTCCAATGGGTAACGCAACATCATTTGGTTTATGAGCTGAACGGTTTATTGGTGGTGAACTCGTAATAGTAGGCGTTTGTGTTGTTGCTGTGACAATGTATGCCATGTAAAAGCTAAACAACAGGTATATACTTTATACACATAGTCTATTAACGAACATTCACTTACATGTTGTGTTTGCAATTTTGCGAGGCCGTCCTCTTGGTCTTAGTGCGATGTCTGAGACTCCATTGGATGCGCCATCCAAAACTGTTTGGTGATGTGATGCAACAAATACGTGCGTATTTTGTTTTGTTCATAAAACATTGCATTTAGTTGTTAATATAAGAATCTAAACAACAAAATAACTTAAATGAATAGGTATTAGATTTATTTGTTTAAGTTAGTAATATAACCTCTTTTGATGTCAATTTCGTTCGGTCTTTTTCTACTGTTTATGGTGTGCAATGGTTGAATAGACGATCCTTGAATGTTATTACATGATCCTTGAAGCAAATTTGATGCTGCTAAAAATTTGTCAGAAGACAAACATGTTTTAGGAGTGACTGAATCTATCTTAGTAAGGCATTTGTATATGAACAGTTTCGGTGCACTGTTAGTCCTTTTGTTAAATCTTAGTTAACTTTCAATTAAGTTTAGCATTTTTATTAATAATTAGGGTAAGGTTTTAATTAGTTGGTATATTTAAATTTTTATAAAAAAGATAAAAAATGGGGCTTTTATTTTATAAAATTTCTGTACACTTTTCTTTAGTTGTGTTATTTTTATAAAAATTTTAGGGCACTTTAGTATTCAATAATTTTATTATTTTTTATATGTTTTTAAATTAGTTAAAATTTTAGAAAATTCTATCTTTTAAGCTAAAAAACTATAAAATCAAAAAAAAAACAAATTAGTTAATTTCGTTTTTCTAAAAAATTTTCTTTTGTCATATCTTAGGTTTATAAATTTAGTTTACATTTTTAGGGGTTAAAACTAATTTACTTGTTTATTTGTTACGTTTTATTTGTCTTCCGTATTTGTTTAAATTGCTTAAATTGCCTTTTTTAATTATTCTTTTCTTTTAGTAGATTTAGAATATCAAAAATATCTTTGCTTATTCAAATCAGAATCCGGACTTAAACGAGGTTTCAATTTCACTAGGTCATTGGGGATAACGGACCTCGGTGTGAATCATCACTTACCCGGTTTAATATACGTATTATATATATTTTTGATGAGCGAAATTTTATCAAGGGGTAACTTGGTAATTTTCTTAAATTTCTCTTTTAAAGTATTTTATTCTTATAATATTTTAGTGTATAAAACTTTCACACCATTAAACATCATACGTTCTTCAAAAACAATTCATACGATTTCACTGAAAAATCTCAGCAATTAACCAACGTTACGTAAAAAAAATTCATGGGATCTTCAAAAACCCAACTCGAAACCGTGCCAAAAATCATAAGCTTCAATTCAAAACCTTGAAACAAGTTCGCAGACTTGTGACAAGCAAGCTGGTTGGCTCTTATGGATCTCTTCCTAGGTAAACTCAACCAAACCAATAAAAACACAGTAACTCCAAAAGCCTTAGGCAAACCACCGCATCTCGCACTGAGAATGTAACTGTTGTATTCACACGAAGTGGTAATTCTTTACAACCCACCAGTTAACTCAAATGATCAACAAAACGATTCTGAAACTCCTATCAACTTCGATAGTAATAATGAAGACGATGAACCGACACCACAACCGAAAACTCAAAATCCAAAATCACTTAAAGAGACTCTGTTACCCAAACCATACAAACCAAAAATTCTGTATCCCCAACGTCTTAGGAAAATGAAAATGGCTGCTCATTACGGGAAAATTTCTCGACATGATCCGTGCTATCCGAATCAATGTACCTCTTATCGATTTCTTAGCCGGAATGCCTAATTATGGAAAATTTCTCAAGGAACTAATAAGCAACAAACATAAACTCGAACAAATCTCTGCCGCTTTCTTAAGTGATGAAAGTTTAGCAATGATCCAAAACAAAGTACCACCTAAACTCGGAGACCCCAGAAGTTTTCTTATTCTATGTAATTTCAACAAAACCTTCTCTTACAATGCCTTAGCCGATCTTGGTGCTATCATTAACCTTATGCCATATTCGTTATATGTCAAATTATCTCTTGAGACTCTTAAACCTACCAAAAAGAGCGTAAGATTAGCCAATAGATAATTCCAATACCCTGTTGGAATAGCTGAAAATATGCTCGTTGAAGTTGATAAATTCACCTTTCCTGCTGATTTCGTTATTCTTGAAATGGAAGAAGGATAGTTAAGTTCCCCTCATATGGGATATGACCATTTCTTCATACTGCTGATGCAGTGATTCGAGTTAAACAAAAACAACTCAACCTTAGAGTTGGAACTGAACGAATGATTTTCAATATCGATTCTCCAATGAAATACTCTTATTCAAACGATGATACTTGTTTTAGCATCGATGTCATCGATGAAATCTTAGAAGAAGATTTCGATGCTCTTTTAGATGAAGGTAGTAAAATCCTTTATTCCATCGAAGGAACCCTTCTCGAAGAAGAAATCTTTACTAAATTTGATGAATTCATGGCAATGACTGCTAATGAAAACTCTGACTCTGATTCTGACATTGAAGACCCACCGTTCAAAAAAACCACCATCAATACTGATTATAAAATCAAAACATCTCTCGAAGAACCTCCTAAGGATCTCGAACTTAAACCTCTTCCTGATAATCTAGAATATGTATTCCTGGAAGAACCCTTTTTCTTCCTATTATCATATCATCTTAGCTATCCAAAGAAAAGAAAAATAAACTCATATATGTTCTTAAAAAGCACAAGCAAGCCTTTTCTTAGAAAACAACAAACATTCTTGGTATCTACCCATCATTCTGCAAACACAAGATACAACTTGTTGATGACAAAGAAACCCGTTGTCCAAAAACAAAGAAGGTTAAATCCAAACATGCAAGAAGTTGTTAAAAAAGAAATCATGAAACTCTTGGATACCGGTATAATTTATCCAATTGCCGATAGTCCTTGGGTTAGTCCTATCCACTGTGTACCAAAGAAAGGTGGTATTACAGTTGTCACCAACGAAAATGATGAACTTGTTCCAACAAGAACCATTACGGGTTGGCGAGTATGCATCGATTATCGTAAACTCAATGAAGCAACCGCAAAAGATCATTTTCCCTTACCTTTTATGGATCAAATGCTAGAAAGACTCGCGGGAAATAAATATTTCTGTTTCCTCGATGGTTTTTCTGGGTATTTTCAAATTCCTATCGATCCTAATGATCAAGAAAAAACAACATTCACTTGTCCTTTCGGAACATACGCTTATAGGCGAATGCCTTTCGGTCTATGTAATGCTCCTGCCACATTTCAAAGATGTATGTTGGCAATCTTTCACGATATGATCGAAGAATCCGTCGAAGTATTCATGGACGATTTCTCCGTCTTCGGAAACTCTTTCGACACATGCCTTAATAATCTCGATAAAATGCTCCAACGTTGTAAAGACGCTCATCTCGTCTTAAACTGGGAAAAATGTCACTTCATGGTCAAAGAAGGTATTGTTCTCGGACACAAGGTGTCTAGCGCCGAACTTGAAGTTGACAAAGCAAAGATCGATGTAATCTCGAAACTTCCACCCCCTACTAATATCAAAGGTGTTAGAAGCTTTCTCGGACATGCCGGTTTTTACCGACGTTTTATTAAAGACTTCTCGAAAATTGCTCGACCTCTAACTAAACTGCTCGAAAAAGACACTCCATTTGAGTTCAATGGTGAATGTCAAAAAGCTTTTGAATCATTGAAAGAGAAACTCACATGTGCTCCTGTGATCGTAAGCCCAAACTGGAATCTTCCATTTGAACTTATGTGTGATGCAAGTGATTTCGCTATAGGAGCCGTCTTAGGTCAAAAAGATGGTAAAAACTTTCACCCAATCTACTTCGCAAGCAAAACCCTTAATTCCGCTCAACAAAAATACACCGTAACCGAAAAAGAACTTATGGCTGTAGTTTTTGCATTTGACAAATTCAGATCCTATCTTATTCTCTCAAAAACTATTGTTCACACTGATCATTCAGCTCTAAAGCACTTATTTAAAAAGCAAGATGCTAAGCCACGCCTTATTCGATGGATTTTACTTCTGCAAGAATTTGACATAGAAATCAAAGATAGAAAAGGAACAGAAAATGTTGCAGCCGATCACTTATCCCGAATCGAAAATGATGAAACAAGCGATGATAGTGAAGTAGATGATAACTTTCCCGGAGAAACTCTTATGGAAATCAACATTAATGAACCATGGTTCGCAGACTTTGCAAACTACCTAGTCGGTAATATTATACCAAAGGGAATGACATATCAACAAAAGAACAAATTCTTCTCTGACCTCAAACACTACTTTTGGGAGGAACCTTATCTCTTCAAAGTATGCTCCGACGGTATGATCAGACGTTGTATATCTGGACCAGAAACCCGAACCATTTTAGATCAATGTCACCACGGACCAACAGGTGGACATTATGGACCAAACATAACTGCTAAAAAAGTCCTTGATTCAGGATTTTACTGGCCAACAATCATCAAAGAAGCTCATACTCTAGTTCTCTTATGTGAAGCATGTGAAAGGACCAGAAATATATCAAAACGTAATGAAATGCCCTTAAACAACATTCAAGTATGTGAAATTTTTGACATATGGGGTATCAACTTTATGGGACCATTCCCAAAATCATATAAGTTTGAATACATTCTAGTCGCTGTTGATTACGTATCTAAATGGGCCGAAGCTCAATCTTTACCAACCAATGATGCCCGAGTAGTAGTCGCCTTTCTGAAGAAACTATTTTGCCTTTTTGGAATGCCCAAAGCTCTAATCAGCGACCGAGGTACTCACTTCTGTAATAAAATAATGGAAAAACCATGAAAAGATATGGAGTTAATCACCGGTTCTCTACATCTTATCACCTTCAAACTAGTGGTCAAGTTGAAAACACGAACATAGCTCTTAAAAGAATTCTTGAAAAAACTGTTAAAGACAATCCTGCTATTTGGTCAAGAAAACTTGATGACGCTCTGTGGGCGTTTCGTACTGCTTACAAAACACCTATCGGTACTACACCATACAAACTAATATATGGAAAAAACTGCCACTTACCATTTAAAATTGAACACCGTGCATACTAGGCACTAAAGAATTGTAACCCAGATCTCATCGCTGCTGGTGAGAAAAGAATGTTTCAGTTACATGAGTTAGATGAACTTAGACACCAAGCTTATGAAAACTCTGGTCTCTACAAGGAAAGAACCAAAGTCTGGCATGACAAAAAATTAAGAATGAGAAAGGAATTCAAACAAGGAAATAAAGTCCTGCTATTTCACTTAAAGTACAAATTTAAACAACCAAAACTCAGATCCCGATGGTTAGGACCTTATATAGTGAAACATCAATACCCACTGGATATGTTGAACTTTATGGAAAAGATGGAAAGACGTTCATAGTCAATGACCATCGACTCAAACTATATCACGAAGAAGACAATGACCCAAGGGAAGCAGTCACTCCCTTTTTCCCAAACTAATAACTTCCGAAATACGAGTCTAGCTAACGACTCTCTTAAAAATTAAGCACTTCTCGGGAGGCAACCCATGCTTTCACTTAAGTGTGGAGGAGTTCCTCCTCCATTCTTCTACTAATATTATTTATTTTCAAAAATATATATATTTTCTTTTTGTGTGCTTTTGTATATTTACTCTTATGCAGGTGATTTAGCTCAAAGATATGGAAAAATTACGATGTATGCTCAAGATAGCTGTACCTCAGCTATGCATCTCTCTATGCCCCGGGAAGTACCGTTTTCCCTTAATTTTCCCTAATTTATCTCTATTATCAGTTATCACATTGAAGGGCAATGTTCAACTTAAGTGTGGAGGGGAGCCAAATAGGAAAAATTAATCATATCCCTCTATGTTTACCCTGTTAAAATTTTTCTAGCTGATATTTTATGAAAAATCTTAATTATACATGATTTCAAAAGTAAAAAAAATGCTCTTAGTAAGGCAAATCCAACCAGATTGACATTATAGCTAGCACACCCTAATCCACTAAATTGTGAGAAATCTAAGCCTTTATTCGGGTATCCACCTTTGGTACCTAAGATAATTGATGCCTTTAGCTTGTTCAAGTTAAGGTTTGATTGCAGTCATATGTATCTATTCTGTCATTACGGATGTATATGTATGGTCTTTGTCGCCTTTTCTAGAACATTGGTATTGGTTGATAATTATATTTGAGAGAGCCGGTAATTTAGAAGCTCTAGAACTTGTGCTTAATCATCATTTACTAGACCGAAGCCTATCACATGTAATGTATCCCGCAAGTCTATGTTATTGCAAGCGATTCTTTAAATGCTATGTTGTTGAAGTATCTGAAAATTAATTAAAGAAGTCTTATGCCAAGCCTTAATTATCATCATGGTAAAAAAAAGAGAAAAGTAAAATATATGTGTTCGAAGAAATAAAGGCTTATGTTCGGCGCATGAAGATTGAATCCTCTCTAGTACCAAAGTTCCATCCTTCGGTCAGGTTCATGTGTTAAGTACAAGCCTATAGCAGCTGTCTAGATTATGTCTGTGCAAATTGAGTGTTCTTCACAAAAACATATCTAAACCCTATCTGAGTGGCTGAGTGAATTTTAAAATCAAACACTATCCCTATGTAAGGTGTTATGTTATATGTCTATGCCTGAAAAGTTATCTAAAATGCAATCTCTTAAGAAAAAAATCATCAATTTTTCTCCACGTCATGATAAATTATTTTAATTTCTCGCTTCCATTGCTTGAGGGCAAGCTATAAGCTAAGTGTGGAGGGATTTGATAATGCCCAAATTATACATGTTTTCTATGGCGTTATTTATATATATTTGATCATTTCTGGTGAACTTTCGATACTTAATTAAGTTAAATTGCTTATAGGTTGACTTGAAAACTCTAAAGACCCAAGCTCAAGAATCTATACACTTTGGGAGGAGAATATAAGAAAACAAATATTTCTAGCCAAAACTCAAGAAGTCCGCCGTACTTGTTACATTGTGCGCCGCACTTTCCTCTAAAGTTCAAACACCGCCGCACTTACAATATTGTGCGCCGCACATTTTCCCAAAGATTAAAGAATTAAAGTCCATTAAATGCACCTATATTAATTCCTCAAAACTGCCGCACTTATTTGTAAGTGTACCGCACTTCCAGTAAAAGTCATTAAATGCTATCGCATTAACTTACCAAGTTTGCCGCACTTATTTGTAAGTGCGCCGCACTTTGCACCAAATTTTGCCTATAAATTGAGACGAAATTTCTCAACCAAATCATTCCTCTCATAACCATTTCCCACTACCTATCTCATTCTACACACACATACATCTCCCCTTTCACCAAAACACCAAGAAATACCTTTTCTCTTGAAGAAAAAGATCTAACGATCAAGAACAAAGAAGTTTTCTTACCTTGTTATTGAAATAATGGAAATTTATGTAATGAGTACTTTTGTTATGAATCCCCTAGCCATGAGAGGCTAAATCTCTCATGGCTACTCGGTAAAGTTACGATAATGAATAAGTGTTTGGTATGATCTTGACCGCTTTAATCTTAAGTTATGTTGCAACCTTGTTATATCCCATCTTATCTATTTTTTCTTATCAACTTAGATTATATAATCATATCGTTATAGGTCGAAAGACCCGTTATGATCTATGTGATTTTAAAGAGTTGTCTATGGTCTTTAACGTTTGTACCGAGAAATCCACTTTCGTAAATTGAGTGACACATTTGGTCTGGTTAACTAAATATAAGTCTTAATTTAACAAGTTGATTTGTGAAAATGTTTTCTGACGAGAAATCGTCTTTATAAATTAATACCCCATCTTCGAGGTCAAATCATTTCCAACGCTTATAAGTTATTTTTCAACTATCTGAGTAGTCATACTTTTTATCATTGGTAAAGTAAAAATTATTTTTTAAATTGTTAAAGTCTAGTTTCTTCCTGATTATTTGAACACTACTCTAATCCCTGTGGACTACCTGGTCTTACCTAAAAAGATTATACTGCATAAGTGGGTTATACTTTTACCCGTGTGTTTCCATATAATTATCTGGTATTTTTAGTGTTATAAATTTAAAGCTTTTGAAACACATTAGTTTACTCAAGGAAACCTAGGAAATCTAAAACTAATGTTCCCGTTAGCAAACCTAAGATAATTAAATCTATATCTGCTAACAAAAAGGAACCCATTAAATCTTGGGGATCCATAGTTTCTAATGGTCCATCTTCCTCTCTTGATGAATGCAGGTCGTCCAAATTATTCTCTGGTATTTGGACTCCGGCTGTTCTAATCATATGATCGGAGATCGCTCTCAGCTCACCAATTTCGTCAATAAATTTTTAGGTACATTCAGATTCGGAAATGACCACGTGGCAAAGATATTGGGATATGGTGATTATCAGATTGGGAATGTTACGATCTCAAGGGTTTACTACGTAGAAAGACTTGGACATAACTTATTTTCCGTTGGGCAATTCTGTGATTTGAACGCTAACCATGTTGTCGCTCCGACACCTGGTTTCGCAATCACTATTCCTGAAACCGCAAACGAATTTGCTATAAAGGGATCCACTTGAACCCTATGTCAAGAGAAACCAATTCGATGGTAAACCAAAACCGATCCTCATAAACACATTCACGAATTCCTCAGAATCTGCGATATGTTTAAATATAGAGATACTAAGAATAAAGCCGTCCGCCTAATGATCTTTCCCCTATCCCTTACTGGGGAAGCAAAAACATGGTTGGACGAACTCAACGAAGGAACTATCAAAATATGGGATGAACTTCGAACCGCTTTCATTAGCCGTTTCTTTCCCCATCTCTTTTTGACCGACTCCTCAGAGAAATCCGAGCTTTCTCTCAACACAAAAACGAATCTCTAACCGACGCTTGGCTTCGTATGAAGGAAATGCTCTAAAACTGTCATGGCAGCAATCTGTCCAAGGCTACATTAAACAAAATCTCTATCATGGTCTAAGCAAATAACCCAAGAATCTAATGCCGCAGCTGGTGGTATTTTCCTCTATAAAACTCCAAATCAAGCTTATCAGCTTCTCGAAGATAAAGTCCTGTACTCAGCTCGATGCCAAAAACATAAAACTAAAACATCTCTTAAAAAACGATTGCTTTCGCCGAGAAGGTAGACGTAATTCCAATATAGAACAAATTATGGCCCGAATGGATGCCATGACCCTAAAAATGGATGCTCAATATAAAGAACTTCAAAACCACGCTAAAAAAACAAAACCAGATGAAGATGATACACCTATATCCCGAGAGGAAGAAGCTAAATTCATGCAAACTTTTCGTAAGACTCATTTTTTCAATGATTACCGCGACTAAGACTCAATCGCAGATAATTGCGTTCAAACGAACAAGTAGTTATAAACCAATAACAACTACGATCCAGTACTGAAGACAAACCTTAAGACTTCAAAAACAATTCAAAACTAATTCATGGAAATCTTAGCATCGACCACACTTTCGTACAAAGAAACAGTCATGGATCAAGACCCAACTCGAAACCGTAGCCAAAATCATCAGCACAATCCAAAACCTGAAACCAGTTTTGAAAACTTGCTGCCAAGCACTTCTGGTCTAACCCTCATGGATCTCTTCCAGTAACACTCAACCAACCCCAAAAGACATAATTCCAAAGCTTATCAACCACCAACAATCTCGCAAATGATCATGTAATGCCGTATTCACAAGAAGTGGTAAATCTTACAACCGACTAGTTAACCAAAATGATCAACAAAACGATTCTGAAACTCTTATCAATTTCAATAGCGATGATGAAGATGAAGAACCTACACCACAACCGAAAACACAAAATCCAAAATCAGTTAAGGAAACTCATTACCTAAACCGTACAAACCAAAAAAATCTGTATCCCACGTCCTAAAAAAGAAAAATGGAAGCTCCAATTACAGAAAATTTCTTGATATGATCGGCAACCATTCGGATCAACATACCCTCTTATTGATTCCTTGGCCGAGAAAGGCATTATGGAAAATTCTCAAAGGAACTCTATAACAACAAACATAAAATTGAACAAATCTCTGCCACTTCCGTAACGACGAAATTCAGCGATGATCCAAAACAAGTTCACCTAAACTCGAAGACCCTGGGAGTTTTCTTATTCCCATGTAGATTTCAACAAAACTTTCTCCTGCAAGCCTTAGCCGACCTTTGGTTGCTAAGCTTTAACTTATGCATATTCACTACATGCCAAATTATCTCTTGAAAATCTTAAACCTAACAAAATGAGCGTAAGATTAGCAGACATATCATTCTAATACCCTGTTGGAATAGCTGAAAATATGCCCGTTTGGAGTTTGTAATGTACCTTCTATCAATTTCGTTTATTCTTAGATGGAAGAAGATATACGTTACCCTAATATCTGGACGACCTTTCTTCACATAGCTGATGCAGTTATTCGAGTTAAACATAGAGAACAACTCAACCTTGGAGTTAGAACTAAACGCAAATTTTCAATTATTCGATTCTGCAGATGAAAAACAGTCCTATTCAAACGATGAATACCTGTTTTAGATCGAAAGTAATCGATGCAATCTTAGAAGAATATTTCGATGCTCTTTTAGACGAAGGTAGTAAAATTCTTCATTCCATCGAAGGAACCCTTCTCGAAGAAGAAATTTTTGCTGAATTTGATGAATTCATGGCAATGACTGCCGATGAAAGCTCTGACTCTGAATCTGACACTGAAGATACACCATTGGAAAAAATCACCATCAATACTGATTATAAGATTAGAACATCTCTTGAAGTACCTCCTACGGATCTCGAACTTAAACCTCTTCCTGATAATTTGGAATATGTATTCCTGGAAGAACCCTCTTTTCTTCCTGTTATCATCTCAGCTATCCAAAGAAAAGAAAAACAAACTCATATCTGTTCTTAAAAAGCACAAGCAAGCCTTTGCTTAGAAAATGACAGACATTCCTGGTATTTGCCCATCATTCTGCAAACACAAAATACAACTTTTGGATGATAAGAAACCCGTTGTCTAAAAACAGAGAAGGTTAAATCCAAATATGCAAGAAGTTGTTAAAAAAGAAATCATGAAACTCCTGGATACCGGTCTAATTTATCCAATTGCCGATAGTCCTTGGGTTAGTCCTATCCACTGTGTACCAAAGAAAGGTAGTATACGTGTCACCAACAAAATGAGACTTGTTCCAAACTAGAACCATTATGGGTGCGAGTATGCATCGTCTATCGTAAACTTAATGAGGCAACCGCCAAAAGATCATTTTCCCTTACTTATGGATTCAAGAACTAAAAGACTCACGGGAAATAAATATTTCTATTTCCTCGATGGTTTTTCTGGGTATTTTCAAATTCTTATCGATCCTAATGATCAAGAAAAAACAACATTCACTTGTCCTTTCGGAACATACGCTTATAGGAGAATGCCTTTTGGTCTATGTAACGCTCCTGCCACATTTTAAAGATGTATGTTGGCAATCTTTCATGATATGATCGAAGAATTCGTCAAAATATTCATGACGATTCTCCACTCTCGAAACTCTTCGAACACATGACTTAATAATCTCGATAAAATGCTCCAACATTGTAAAGACGCTCATCTCGTCCTAAACTGGGAAAAATGTCACTTCATGGTCAAAGAAGGGATTGTGATCGGACACAAGGTGTCTAGCGCCGGACTTGAAGTTGACAAAGAAAAGATCGATGTAATCTCAAAACTTCCACCCCTACTAATATCAAAAGTATTAGAAGCTTTCTCGGACATGTCGGCTTTTACCAACTATTCATTAAAGATTTCTCGAAAACTGCTCGACCTCTAACTAAACTTCTTTAAAAAGACACTCCATTTGAATTCGAAGATGAATGTTGAAGAGCTTTTGAATCATTAAAAGAGAAACTCACATGTGCTCCTGTGATCGTAAGCCCAAACTGGAATCTTCCATTTAAACTTATGTATGATGCAAGTGATTTCGCTATAGGAGCCGTCTTAGGTCAAAAAGATGGTAAAAACTTTCACCCGATCTACTTCGCAAGCAAAACCCTTAACTCCGCTCAAAATACACTGTAACAGAAAAAGAACTTATGGCTGTAGTTTTTGCATTTGAAAATTTTAGATCATATCTTATTCTCTCCAAAACTATTGTTCACACCGATCATTCAGCTCTAAGACACTTATTTAAAAATCAAGATGCTAAACCATGCCTTATTCGATGGATCTTACTTCTGCAAGAATTCGACATAGAAATCAAAGACATAAAAGGAACAAAAAATGTTGCAGCCGATCATCTATCCCGACTTGAAAACAATGAGACAAGCGATGATAGTGAAGTCGATGATAACTTTCCTGGAGAAACTCTTATGGAAATCAACACCAAAAATAACTTGGGTTCCAGACTTCCGCAAACTACCTTACGTAATATTATACCAAAAGGGATGACATATCAACAAAAGAATAAATTATTCTCTGACCTCAAACACTACTTTTGGGAGGAACCTTATCTCTTCAAAGTATGCTCAGACGGTATGATCAGACGTTGTATATCTGGACCAGAAACCCGAATCATTTTAGATCAATGTCACCACGGACCAACAGGTGGACATTATGGACCAAACATAACTGCTAAAAAAGTCCTTGATTCAGGATTTTACTGGCCAACAATCATCAAAGAAGCTCATACTCTAGTCCGCTTATGTGAAGCATGTCAAAGGACCGGAAATATATCAAAACGTGATGAAATGCCCTTAAACAACATTCAAGTATGTGAAATTTTTGACATATGGGGTATCTCTGTGTATGGACCAATTCCGAAAATCATATACATTTGAATACATTCTAGTCCGCCTGTTGATTTACGTAACTAAAGTGGGCCAGAAAACTCAAGCTTTACCAATCCAATGATGCCCGATATTAGTCGCTTTTTGAAGAAACCAATCTGCCCATATCAGAATGCCCAAAGCTCTAATCACGACCGAGTACACTAACTTCTGTAACAAAATAATGGAAAAAACCATGAAAAGATATGGCGTTAATCACCATTTCTCTACATCTTATCACCCTCAAACTAGTGGTCAATTTGAAAACACAAACAGAGCTCTTAAAAGAATTCTTGAAAAAACTGTTAAAGACAATCCTGCTATTTGGTCAAGAAAACTCGATGAAGCTCTGTGGGCTTTTCGCACTGCCTACAAAACACCTACCGGTACTACACCATACAAACTAATATATGGAAAAAACTGCCACTTACTATTTGAAATTGAACACCGTGCATACTGGGCACTTAAAAATTGCAACCCATATCTCATCGCTGCTGGTGAGAAAAGAATGTTTCAGTTACACTAATTAGACGAACTTAGACACCAAGCTTATGAAAATTCTCGTCTATACAAGGAAAGAACCAAAGTATGGCATGACAAAAAATTAAGAATGAGAAAGGAATTCAAACAAGGAAATAAAGTCCTCCTATTTCACTCAAAGTACAAATTTAAACAACTGAAACTCAGATCCCGATGGTTAGGACCTTATATAGTGAAACATCAATACCCATCTGGATATGTTAAACTTTATGAAAAGATGAAAACGTTCATGAGTCAATGTCCACTCGCCTCAAACACTATCAGAAGAAGACAAATGACCCAAGGGAAGCAGTCACTCCCTTTTTCCCAAACTAATGACTCACAAAATACGAGTCTAGCTAACGACTCTCTAAAAATTAAGCGCTTCTCGGGAGGCAACCCGTGCTTCACTTAAGTGTGGTGGGTTTTCCCTCCCTTCTTCTACTAATATATATTCTAAATTTCTAAAAAAAAACAAAAATACTTGTCTTTTTGTGTGCTTTTGTATATTACTCTTATCAGGTAAGTTACTCGAAGATATGGAAAAATTATGACGTATCTCAAATACTCTACCTCATCTATGCAATTTCACAATGCCCTAAGGGAAGTACCGTTTTCCCTTAAATTCCCATTTTTATCTCATTTCAGTTATCACAATTGAGGGCAATTTCAACTAAAGTGTGAGGGAGGTCAAATAGGCAAAATTAATCATATCCCTCTATGTTTTAGCCCTGATTAAAAGATTTACAGCTGATATTTTATGAAAAATCTTTAAATTATATATGCTTTCAAAAGTAAAAAATGCGCCTGAGTAAGCCAATCACCCGATTGACATTACAGCTAAGCACACCCAATCCACTAAAATTGTGAGAAATCTATAGCCTTTATACGGGTATTCCACCTTGGTACCTAAGATAATTGATTCACTTTAGCATTGTTCGAGTAAGGTTTAATTGCTCATATGTGTCATCTGGTCGTTAACGGATGTGTAATGTATGGTCTTTGTTGGCTTTTCTGTAACATTGGTATTGGTTTATTAATTATATTTGAGAGAGCCGGTAATTTAGAAGCTCTAGACTTGTGCTTAATCATCATTTACTAGATCGAAGCCTATCACATGTAATGTATCCCACAAGTCTATGTTATTGCAAGCGATTCCTTAAATGCTATGTTGCTTAAGTATCTGAAAATTGATTGAAGAAGTCCTGTGCCAAGCCTTAATTATCATCATGGTATGAAAAAAAGTAAAATATATGTGTTATAATCGTTTCGACAAGAAATAAAGGCATATGTTCAGCGCATGAAGATGAATCCACTCTTAGTACCAAAGTTCCATTAAGATACAGGCCTATGGCCAGCTGCTAGAACTTATTTTGTTGCAATTGAGTGTTCTTCCAAAACATATCTAAACCCTATCTGAGTGGCTGAGTGAATTTTAAAATCAAACACTATCCCTATGTAAGGTGCTATGTTATATGTCTATGCCTGAAAAGTTATCTAAAATGCAACCTCTTATAAAAAAAAGAAAAAAAGTCATCAAATTTTCTCCACGTCACGATAAATGATTTTAATTTCTCGCTTCCATTGCTTGAGGGCAAGCAATAAGCTAAGTGTGGAGGGATTTGATAACGCCCAAATTATACATGTTTTCAATGGCGTTATTTATATATATTCGATCATTTCTCGTGAACTTTCGATACTTAATTAAGCTTAAATTGCTTATAGGTTCACTTGAAAACTCTAAAGACCCAAGCTCAAGAATCTATACACTTTGGGAGGCGAATACAAGAAAAGAAAGATTTCTAGCCAAAACTCAAGAAGTCCGCCGCACTTGTTACATTGTGCGCCGCACTTTCCTCTGAAGTTCAAACACCGCCGCACTTACAATATTGTGCGCCGCACATTTTCCCAAAGATTGAAGAATTAAAGTCCGTTAAATGCACCTGCATTAACTCCTCAAAACCGCCGCACTTATTTGTAAGTGCGCCGCACTTCATTAAAAAGTGATTAAATGCTATCACATTAACTCACCAAGTCCGCCGCACTTATTTGTAAGTGCGCCGCACTTTGCACCAAATTTTGCCTATAAATTGAGACGAAATTTCTAAACCAAATCATTCCTCTCACAACCATTTCCCACTACCTATCTCATTCTACACACACATACCTCTCCCCTTTTACCAAAACACTAAGAAATACCTTTTCCCTTGAAGAAAAAGATCTAACGATCAAGAACGAAGAAGTTTTCTTACCTTGTTATTGAAATAATGAAAATCTTAGAATATGAGTACTTTTTTTAAGAACCCCTTTAGCCATTAGAGGCTAAATCTCACATGACTACTACGGTGAGTACGATAATAAACTAAAGTGTTTGTATGACTTGACCGCTTAATCCTAAGCTATGTTGCAACCCTTAATCCCATCTTATCCCTATTTTGCTTATCAACTTAGATATATAATCTATCGTATAGGTAGAAAGACCCGATATGATCTAAGTGGTTTAAAGATTTGTCTGGTCTCCCTTTAAACGTGTGTGCCCGAGAAATCCACTTTCGTAAATTGATAAACAAAATAAGCTTTGATATAATAGTAACTGGATTATTTGAGTGACACATTTGGTCTGGTTAACTAAATATAAGTCTTAAGTTAACAAGTTGATTTGTGAAAACGTTTTCTGACGAGAAATCGTCTTTATAAATTAATACCCCATCTTCGAGGTCAAATCATTTCCAACACTTATAAGTTATTTTTTAACTATCCGAGTAATCATACTTTCTATCATTGGTAAAGTAAAATTTATTTTCAAAATTGTTAAATTCGATTTTCTTCCTGATTATTTGAACACTACTCTAATCCCTGTGGACGACCTGGTCTTACCTAAAAAGATTATACTGCATACGTGGGTTATACTTTTACCCGTGTGTTTCCATATAATTATCTGGTATTTTTAGTATTATAAATTTAAAGCTATTGAAACACATCACCCTCTGAACGAGAGCTCTCAATGAAAGCGCCAATTGATACTACCCGGTTAGGGGTTGTATCGAGATAAGGCACCACTTTTAGAGTATGCGAGCTCCATAAGAAAATAGAGAAGAAGAATAAGAGAAAATATTAATCTTTAACTTGATTTATTTATTTATTAATAAATGAATAAGTACATATATAGAATAAAAGACATAGCTTGGATCACAAGCTAACTACAAGATAAACATTGACTCTGACACTTTCCTAATATAACTCAAACATTGACTTTTGACACTTTCCTAATATGACTCAAACACATATCCTAAACATAATAAACTATGAACGAAGGGCGTAACACATTGAAAATGAATGGATTAACCCATTGATACACCTTAGAATACCTTAGATATGAACTTAGAACCCTTGGATCAAGAAGAAAATGAAAGTATGAAACCCTTGCGTGGGTTGGGTTTTTAGCCGATAGCAACAAAAAGAGAAAAAGAGATTGTGAAAACTTTTGGTAGCTTGGATAATGTTATAACCCTAAGTTGTGAGATGTGGTAGTTCATATAGTGTCTTGATTAGGGTTTGGGGTGCAAGTCTTGGCCTAACAAAATGGCTAGAACCCACATATGGTGTTGTTGTTGGTTCGGTTAGGGTGCAAGAAAAACAAGAAAACATGAATCAAGGTGCAAGTTTAAAGGTTTATGGTTATGTTTAGGTGCTTAACCAAGTCAAGCTAGTCAAGTATGTAAGAGATCATATGCAAATGTCAAGAATGTGGTTGTTTGCATGAGAATGACACTCTCATGTGTCTAGCCCTTCCTTACATGCACACATGCTTGCCAAAATAAAAAAGATGCTCTTGGATTTAATTAGAGCTAGGATTCAATTTTTGTAAGAGGATGTGGGGTTATAATTCGAAATTTTTGACAAAATACTACTAATGGTTGATATTTAAATTTTACATGCAAAGGTGATGAATTTTCAGGGTTCCGTTTAGACATAAAAAGCTAACAACGCAAAACGCACGCGAAAAACGTAAAAATCGTAAACGTAAGTATACATAACCTATGTAATACTATGGAATGATTATAACAAGTACAATATTAGTAGACTTAATTTAGTCTAAAGTCGGAACACATCCGATAATGTTTTTCGGTTTTGCGCGGGACAACTTCCCGGTTTTAGGTTAAATTAACACGTAACTTATAAAAGTTAAGACAATGCACGTCAAAGTTAAAATAATGACATGAAAATTTATGGAGTGTTACAGTCTTTCCCTGTTAAGAGAGCTTTGTCCCCAAAGCTCACATTGTGGTATTAGATGAAGATGCGAGGTTAGCGAAGAGATGTGAATACTTCTTTGAAATTGGTCTTTGCGCTCCCAAGTAAACACAGGACCTCTTATTGAATTCCAACGTACTTTCACAAAAGGGATATGGCTTTGTTTCAAATGGTTGACCTCAAGGTCTATAATTTCAACAGGTTCTCTATAAGTAAAAGATGTTTCGTAAGACATAAACACTGCTTCAGCCTTCAATCACATGAAAATGGACTCTATGAACTTGGCTTATGTTTGGTAAAGTTTTGGTCGTTTAAGCAACGGTTTCAACTTTATCAAGAATCTTGAAAGGTCCAATATAACGGGGGTTCAACTTTCCTTGTTTGCCGAAACGTATAACCCCTTTCCATGGCGAAACTTTCAGCATGGCCTTATCTCTAAGTCTTACATCAGCGTAACTCTTTTAGTGATCATGAGCAGCTTGAATTTGGTTTTTGATTTGAATGATCTTCTCTGTCGTTTCATGGACAATCTCAGGACCAATGAGCTGGCTATCTCCAACCTCAACCTGACAAATGGGTGATCGACACTTACGACCATACAATGCCTCAAATGGTGCAGCCATAATGATTGTGTGATAATGTTGTTGTAAGAAAAATCCACCAAGGGTAGATGTCTATCCCAACCCTTTCCAAAATTAGTCACATAGGCACGTAGCATATCCTCTAATGTTTGAATGGTCCTTTCACTTTGACCATCAGTTTATGGATGATAAGCCGTACTCATATCTAGCTGAGTACCCAAATCTTTCTGAAGTGACTGCCAGATATGAGAAGTGAATCTGCTATCTCTATCAGAGATGATTGAAACTGGCACTACATGCCTCAAGACTACTTCTTTTAAGTACAGTCTCGTTAGTTTCTCCATTGAATCGGTTTCCTTCATTGGCAGAAAATGTGCTGATTTAGTAAGACGATCAACGATTACCCAAATCGTATCTTGACCACGTGACGTCTTTGGCAGCTTAGTAACAAAATCCATTGCAATCTTTTCCCACTTTCACTGTGGGATCTTAGGTTGAACCAACAAACCATATGGTTTTTGGCATTCTGCCTTAACCTTGACACATGTCAGACACTTACTGATGTAGGTGGCAATTTTTGCTTTCATATTAGGCCACTAGTACAACTTCTTAAGATCATGATACATCTTATCTGATCCAGGATGGATAGAGTACTTAGACTTGTATGACTCATTCATGATCAAGTCTCTTAGTCCTCAAAAACATGGTACCTAACTCTGTTTCTCAATACAGAGTGTTCCATCAGCACGTGTTTCAAACTCTTTGTTCATACCATGGAGGTTTTCTTCCTTAACGTTTCCCTTCTTCATTGCTTCATCTTGAGCATTCAAAATCTGTGAGGGAAGGTTTAATTCGATTGTCACCATTAAGGCTTGAACTCGTACCAACTTAATCCTTTCCTTTCAGCTTAAGGCATATGCCATCACGTTCGCCTTTCCAGGGTGATAACGAATCTCACAATCGTAATCACTCAATAGCTCCAACCATCAGCGTTGTTTCATGTTCAACTCCTTCTGATCTAGAATATGTTGCAAGCTCTTATGATCAGTGAACACTACATACTTCGTGCCATACAAATAGTGTCTCCAAATCTTTAGAGCAAACACCACATCTCTAACTTCCAAATCATGAGTAGTGTAGTTCTTCTCATGAACTTTGAGTTGGCAGGATGCCTAAGCTATCACTTTCTCTCCCTGCATCAAACTGCGCCCAACCCTTTGTGCGAAGCATCACAGTAAACCATGAAGTTTTCGCTTCCTTAGGGTAATGCCAAAATTGACGCGCTACATAATTTCTGCTTTAATAGTTGAAATGCAGCTTTTTCTTTTTCTCTTAAATCAAACTTCACGCTCTCTGAGTCAACTTGGTCATAGGCTTAGCGATATTCGAGAAGCCTTTAATAAATCGTTGATAATAACTGGCAAGACCTAAGAATTGGTGAATTTCTGTTGGAGTCTTGGGCGATGCTTAATCCTTGAATGACTCAATCTTAGTAGGATCAACGTGAATGCCTTCACTATCAATCACGTGAACAAAAAATTGCACTTTTGGAAGCCAAAATTCGCACATGGAAAATTTAGCATACAATTCCTCCTTCTTAAATAATTCCAAAATTAACTTAAGGTGTTCTTCATGTTCTTCCTCGCTCTTGGAGTAAATTTAAATGTCATCGATGAACATAATCACAAACTTATCCAAATATGGCTTGCACACCTAATTCATTAGATCCATGAATACCGCTGGTGCATTGGTCAATCCAAAAGGCATTACTTGGAACTCGTAATGACCATAACGAGTCCTAAACGTTGTCTTTGGAATGTCTTCTTCTCAAACTCTGAGTTGGTGATAACCAGACCTCGGATCAATCTTTGAGTAGACACTCAATCCTTGCAGTTGATCAAACAAATAATCAATTCTCAGAATTGGGTAAAGGTTCTTCACAGTAAGCTTGTTCAATTTGCGATAATCTATACACATTTTGAACGATCCGTCTTTCTTCTTGACAAACAAAATCGAAGCTCCCCAGGGTGAGGAACTTGGTCTTATTTAACCTTTGTCAGAAAGTTCTTGTAATTATGTAGACAATTCTTGCATTTTTGATAGGGCTAGTTTATACGGGGATTGTGTTACAGGTGCAGCACCAGGGAATAAGTTGATTTGAAATTCCACTCGTCTAGTTGGTGGAAGTCCTGGCAAGTCTTCTGGAAAGACTTCATGAAAATTCTGCATGATTGGCACGTCTTCAAGTCGATTCTCCTCTAACTTGTCTTCGGTCTTCTTTTCAGTAATCTATGCCAGGAAGACATGGCACCCTCTCTGGATATACTTTTGAGTCTTGGTACACGACATGATACTTAACCTAGGCGCACTTCTTCTATCACTTCTATTTCCCTGAATCGTTAGAGCTTCATTACCATAGGGGATACAAACGATCTTCTTATCATAAACGACGACGGTGTGGTACTTTGCCAACTAATCCATACCGATCACGTTAAAGCTACCAAGTTCTACGGGGATTAAGTCGATGTTGAACGAATGATTTAGCAAGTTTAACGTACAACCTCTAATTATAGTGTCAGTTCCTATGACATATCCTTCAGCTAATTCAACAACATACTCAGTGCCTAAGGTAGATGGGACGATGTCACCTAGAAGGCTAAAAGCAGTGGATACAAAACTTCTATCGACTTGTTCTAGATACTTTCAATGATTATGTCTTTAGCCTTAACTTCATGACCATTAGAAATTCGATGATGTAGGTATCTCCTAATTTCCTTGATTCTTACTTAATTTAAAGGGATATGTTCATTACGTTCTAAAATCTTACAATCCATAATTATTATGACTACAAGGTGTGTGATTCGGTCTTTCGGCTAAAGGTATGGTGTCTCTATATGATAAGGTTGAGAAAAATCTACTTTTATATGGCGCTTACTAATACGAATACACATGACAGACACAACTCACGAATAGGCACGTAAAATATCGGTAAAACATGCATACGATGATATTTCGTTGAAAATATAAAGAGAAAAGAAAATAGAAATGGAAAGTGAGATGATTTAACAAAATTTTAAGGTGACTATTCTCAGCATAGCATGGTTCTTCCTGAATTATACATAGGTGATCAGGCTATGTATAATTTAGGGAATAACGATCAAATGCTCATTTCGTCAAACTAGTGTTATGTTTAAAAATTTATATGGTATAAACAGTATGGTTTATAAGGTAGCAAAATAGTTCGTAAAAACGAAAAAATTGTTGTAGGATTTAACGAAACAAGATATTTTATAAGATAGCGGAAAATAGTTTAGGAGGTGCTAGCAAAATAGTTTATGAGAAAATCACGTGACAGTTTATAATGTAATAGTGAGGGGTTTATAATATGGTAACAAATAGTTTACGAATTGAAAACAAAATAGTTTATAAAACGACAACGAAATATTTTATAAAAGACAACGAAATAGTTTATAAGGTGACTGCAAAATAGTTTATAATATGATGGGAAAAGAGTTTATAAATGACAGTGATGTGCTTCGTTGTGTACAGGTAAATTAATTGTCAAGTTTTACATTTATATTTAGCCAAATTACCTATTAACAAACACTAACGGGCAGTGTGCCCAATCATTTCTAGGTTCGTTGGTAAGTAGAGTGTCGATCACTAAGAGCGAGAGCATTAATTCCTAAGTCTACCAGTATTTTAGTTATCTACGTTAGTTCTAATCTACGTTAATCCTAAGTTAATCCTAAATCTAACGCGAAGGGGGTTTTCAACCTGAGAGACTGGCACGGGGTTTTAGAGATTCTTAAGCTAGTGAGAATAATTAACACACGCAAGTTGATAATCAGAAGATGGAGAAGTGGTCAAGCCTATTGTAAGGAAATCATACTAACCATATTTAATCAAATAAAATGCAGGTTTGTTTATTAGTGTAACAATTTTCTTATCTCAAAGGGATATATCGTTTCTAGATTTAGGCGGTACTTCTTCCTAAAACATGGACACGCCAATTCTGTCATAATTAAACGCATCCGCATAAAGCAATATTTGTTGATTATAATTAATCTATCTTAGGAAAACAATAATGGTGAGCTTATCGAACCCTAGCTCAACGAGACTTTACTAACTTACTTCTTAACGGCCTTTTATATACTAGTAGTCCACTGTCCGAGTCTTTACCAAGGGAATCAGAACAACATTTGTTAATCCTAGGTCACCTGCTAGTCTAACTTGTTCACTAAACCAATGGCAAAGATATATCATTATTTGTGATCCTATGATTCTAGATATATAAATCACGGGTATGGAGAGCTATCCCGACGTCTAGCTAACTCTCTATTTTGTATTCTTAGATCCAGTTGAATGATAGGTCGCATACTTAAGCACGTAAACGAGTATAAATTAATAAACATAATCAACAATCAACGATAAATTAAGCAATCGAGATAAACAAACCAAACATTAAATTATCATAAACATGGCTAATACCTAAAGGTATCAGCCAATAACCATTGTATCAAATACAAACATAATAAACCAACAGCCAAGGTAACCTCACCGAGTTAAACGAATGATACCAAAAATCAAACGATTATAAGAGTATAGATGATTACAAGGTATTCCCTATGAATTGAAGTACGTTACAAGACGTTCTTGGCTTCTCCTCTCTTCTGAAAATCGACTTTTGTGGTTAAGGATTCGTCACAGCTCTCGAACTCCCTTAAAATTCGTAATTAGGGTTGTATTTATAGGGTCTAGAATTTAGTCGATACGCCGTATTGGATGAATTCAATACGGCATATTGGATGAATCTAATACGACGTATTGGAGTTTTCTTGGAGTAGGGACCATGATTATTATATTCTAGAATATTCTTTACTTGATTTTTAATACGGCGTATGGAATTATCTAGATACGGAGTATATGGCTTCAAATCTTTGTGGTAGCTTGTGAAGTGCAGGCACAGATACGCCGTATCTTCCTTGATGGATACGGCGTATAGGTTTTCATAACAGAAGTCTTTAGATTTCTTGTTTAAACTCCAAAATGCATGCCTTTTTGCTATCACCAATTGCTCCGTAATTACTGCATTTAACAAATATAAGCAATTAAGTACCAATTCATGCAATAAATACATAAAACAAGCAATATAGTTGGGATAAATGATGCTATAAAAGTGAGGTTATTTGATGTCATCAAATATCCCCCCATTTAAATCCTACTTGTCCTCAAGTAGACTTTAGAAAAATTATGAAAATGTATCCCAACCGAAGTCATGAATTTTTCCCTTAAGCAATTATTCTTCCAATCACTTGTACACAACTAAACACCTCCTGAAATAGGAAAATAAAAACACTCAAATCACTCAACTAATCTATGTGGTTACATTTAAGTAGTTCGCTTAATTGCTCGGTCGTGACAAGTATTCTATCATAAGCTTGGCAAGGATACACATCTCCACCACTAAAGCTAAGGAGTAATAAGTCTATAAAGGTAAATATGGGTTTAATGACAAGGTTTAAGGGTTGGTCATTCTTTCTAATCTCTATTGATACCAATATTCCAGAAAAGGCGACAAAACCACAAATACACGAGCAAATCCATGAACGCGATACTTGTGATTGCTCATTCCTTAACTCGAATAAGCTAAAGAATAGGACTAGTAATCTTCACCAATAGTAGTAAACCAACAAGGGCGACAAAACCACATATACACATCCAAATCCATGGAATAGACATACATGCTTGCTCAATTCCCTCATTCGAGTAAAACAAAATGTTAGGATTAAGAATGAATAAGGGTATGGGTTACTAATCCTTTCATCAATATTAATGAACCAACAAGGGCGACAAAACCACATGTACATGAACAAATCCATGCACGAGACACACGTGATTGCTCACTTCCTCATTCAAGCAAGACTAAAGGTTAGGGAATAGCATGGGAAATATATAATTGGTGTTAAGTAAAAAATAAACAAAACAAATAGATTAAGAACAAATAAATAAGGTATGAGTTGCTAGATACTTTCCCGGCCATCCCTTAGTAAAAGACACAAAATCATAGACCAATTCACGCTTTAACACGAAATACTCATGCTTTAGTAGACACAAATTAGGCTCATGAATGCTTTGAATAATAGATCAATCAAAAGAACCATAGTTGGCGTCCCTAAAATGACCAACTTCTAAACATCCATAATATACATACTATACAACAATAGTGGTGATATCGACCACTTTATAATAGTAAAAGTAGTAAAACACACAATAAACAAAGACTAAAAATATACACTACTTTCACATTCCCATTGCATTGTGCAATTTTCCAACCTAACCAAAGATAGAAAATACGTACAAGAACACAGGAAATACAATACTTTACACAAAATCAACTAGCAACCGATTAAGGACTTAATCTAATAGGGTAGGCTAAGGTGTAAAGGTGTAACGAAACATTTATATGGTGGTGGAAGAAACAAAAGGAATGGCTCAACAGGTTTTTTCTAAGGGAATGCTACTCAAAAAATAAGAGTAAACAAAATGGGTTTATACAGGGGTTAACTAACCAGTGTAGTTAGTTAATATCACAATAAACATGTATAGCCTTTTTGGTGTAATCCTAGAAATTTACCAGTTTAGACAAGTCACTCCATCTATTTAAAATAGTACTTATTATGGTGGTCTTGAATAGATATACCAAGCCAAGTTCTGAAGTTTACTACAGTTACCGACACACTCATATTTATTGAGGAATTTAGGGGTAAAATTGGGGGAAACGCAAAGGCTAAATCCTCACAAATGGAATTAAGGGTTATGTATGTGGGTCATGTAACTAATAATTTCACAAAAGTACGGTAAAAAAAGTTTAAATTTAGGCATAAATTAGGCATATTATTGTGAAAATAAGGACAAGTAAGCGTTCTAATTCTCCTCCCCCCACTTGAGATATACAACGACCTCGTTGTATAAATATAGCATTAAGAACAAAAATTTAAAAGAATTAGAACAAGTAAATCCCTTGAAATTTGCTCGTTATGATCCTCCATGTTGTGTTTATGAGCAAGATTGTGTGTTGTAAAAGCGTCTGTATTCCCGCATGACTACAGCACACATAGAAATCCAGAATATAAAATATTCCACCAAAGTCGTCATTTTCGTTCAGTAAGGTCCTGTGTAAGATATAATAACAACCATGCAATTCAATCTCTGGTATTCGACGGTTAAAAAATAAAAACAAAAATGAAAAACTGCACAAGAAGTCGATACGCCGTATCCCAAAACCAAGATACGTCGTATTGAAACCTGTAAAAAGTATCTAAGGTATGGGTCAGATTGTCAAATACGCCGTATCATATTCATGAATTCGCCGTATAGACAAATCTGACAATAATGTTTTAAATGCAGAATATAAATGACTCGATAACGTCCAGACAATCAATAAGCCATATCCATTGAGGTTGGATACGCTGTATGTGGTAATCACACCATCACCATTGTAAATGGTAATCATTCCATCAACCCATCTTGCTTTAATACATACTTCTCTACCAAACGACTTCCCCACTATAACATCACCCATTCCATCATCACGGTAAGCATCCATACTTTCTAAAACTGCAAAAATCTGTCACAACAGAAAAGTTTACAACAAAAATAGGCACATTCATAAAAGCTCCAACTACATTTTTCCCTTTATACGCAACCTTGTCTTTCATTATCGAATTATAAAAGATTTTATACATCACATTAATAGACAAGAGAAGGAAGAAATTAGCATTAACATGTTCATAACCTATCATGCAAGAAATTACCGGCAAGACCTAAGAATTGGCAAATTTTTGTTGGAGTCTTGGGCGATGCCCAATCCATGATTGACTCAATCTTAGCAGGATCAACGTGAATGCCTTCACTACCAATCATGTGACCGAGAAATTTCACTTTTGGAAGACAAAATTCGCACTTGGAAAATTTAGCATATAATTCCTCCTTCTTAAGTAATTCTAAAATTAACTTAACGTGTTCTTCATGTTCTTCCTTACTCTTGGAGTAAATCAAAATGTCATCGATGAACATAATCATGAACTTATCCAAATATGGCTTGCATACCTGATTCATTGGATCCATGAATATCGTCGGTGTGTTGGTCAATCCAAAAGGCATTACATGGAACTCGTAATGACCATAACGAGTCCTAAACATTATCTTTGGAATGTCTTCTTCTCGAACTCTGAGTTGGTGATAACCAGACCTTAGATCAATCTTCGAGTAGACACTCAATCCTTGCAGTTGATTAAACAAATCGTCAATTCTCGAAAGTGGGTAACGGTTCTTCACAATAAGCTTGTTCAATTCGCGATAATCTATACACATTCTGAACGATCCGTCTTTCTTCTTGACAAACTAAATCGGAGCTCCCCACGGTGAGGAACTTGGTCTTATGAATCCTTTGTCAGAAAGTTCGTGTAATTGTGTAGACAATTCTTGCATTTCTGACGGGGCTAGTTTATACGGGGATTGTGCTACAGGTGCAGCACCAGGGACTAAGTCGATTTGAAATTTAAATCGTCGAGTTGGTGGAAGTCCTGGCAAGTCTTCTTGAAAGACTTCAGGAAAATTCTCCATGATTGACACATCTTTAAGTCACTTCTCCTCCGACTTGTCTTCGGTCTTCTTTTTAGTAATATGTGCCAGGAAGACATGGCACGCTCTTTGGATATAGTTTTGAGTCTTGGTACACGACATGATACTTAACCTAGGCTCAATTCTGCTATCACTTCTATTTCCTCGAATCGTTAAAGTTTAATTACCATAAGGGATACGAACAATCTTTTTATCACAAAAGATGACGGCGTGGTACTTTGCCAACTAATCCATACTGATCACGTCAAAGCTACCAAGTTCTACGGGGATTAAGTCGATGTTGAACGAATGAATTAGCAAGTTTAACGTACAATCTCTAATTATAGTGTTAGTTCCTTTGACTTTTCCGTCAGCTAATTCAACAACATACTCAGTGCCTAAGGTAGATGGGACGATGTCACCTAGAAGCCTAAAAGCAGTGGATACAAAACTTCTATCGACTAGGTTCTAGGTACTTACAATGATTATGTCTTTAGCCTTAACTTCATGACCATTAGAAATTTGATGATGTAGGTATCTCCTAATTTCCTTGATTCTTACTCAATTAAAAGGGATATGTTCATTACGTTCTAAAATCTTACAATCCATAATTATTATGACTACAAGGTGCATGATTCTATTTTTTGGCTAAGGGTATGGTGTCTCTATATGATAAGGTTGAGAAAAATCTACTTTGTTATGGCGCTTACTAATACGAATACACATGAAAGACACAACTCATGAATACGTATGCAAAATATCAATAAATCATGTATACGATGATATCCTGTTGAAAATATAGAGAAAAGAAAAGAACATAGCAATGGAAAGTGAAGATGATTTGGAAAAAAATTAAGGTGACTATTCTCAGCATAACATGGTTCTTTCTGAATTAAACATAGGTGATCAAGCTATGTATAATTTAGGGACTAACTATGAAATGCTTATTTTGTCAAACTAGTGTTCTATTTAAAAATTTATATGGTATAAACAGTATGGTTTAAAAGGTAGCAAAACAGTTCATAAAAACAAAAACAAGGTAGTTTATATAATGACATAAGATATTTTATAAGATAGCGGAAAATAGTTTATGAGGTGCTAGCAAAATAGTTTATGAGAAAATCACATGACAGTTTATAATGTAATAGTGATGGGTTTATAATATGGTAACAACTAGTTTATGAACTGACAACAAAATAGTTTATAAAATGACAATGAAATATTTTATAAAAGACAACAAAATAGTTTATAAAAGACAATGAATAGTTTATAAGGTCACTGCAAAATAGTTTATAATATGGTGGCAAGAGAGTTTATAAATGACAGTGATGTTCTTTGTTGTGTATAGGTAAATTAATTATCAAGTTTTACATTTATATTTAGCCAAATTACCTATTAACAAACACTAACGGGCAGTGTACCCGATCAGTTGTAGGTTAATTGGAAAGTAGAGTGTCGATCACTAAGAGCGAGAGTGTTAATTCCTAAGTCTACCAGTATTTATTTATCTACGTTAGTTCTAATCTACGTTAATCCTAAGTTAATCCTAAATTTAACGCGAAGGAGGGGGGGTTTCAGCCTAAGAGACTGGCATGAGGTTTTGGAGATTCTTAAGCTACTAAGAATAATTAACACACGCAAGCTGATAATCAAAAGATAGAGAAGCGGTCAAGCCTATTGTAAGGAAATCGTACTAACCATATTTAATCAAACAAAATGCAGGTTTGTTTATTAGTGCAATGATTGTCTTATCTCAAAGGGATATATCATTCCTAGATTTAGGCGGTACTTCTTCCTAAAACATAGATACGCCAATTCTGTCATAATCAAACGCTTCCGCATAAAGCAATCTTTGTTGATTATAATCCATCTTAGGAGAAAAATAATGATGATCTTATCGAACCCTAGCTCAACGAGACTTTACTAACTTACTGCTTAACGGCTCTTTATATACTAGTAGTCTACTGTCTGAGTCTTTACCAAGGGAATCAGAACGTCATTTGTTAATCCTAGGTCACCTGCTAGTCTAACTTGTTCACTAAACCAATGGCAAAGATAGGTCATTATTTGTGATCCTATGATTCTAGATATATAAATCGCCGATATGGGGAGCTATCCTGGCATCTAGCTAACTCTTTATTTTGTATTCCTAGATCCAGTTGAATGATAGGTCGCATACTTAAGCACGTAAACGAGTATAAATTGTTAAACATAATCCACAATCAACGATAAATTAAGCAATCGAGATAAACAAACCAAACATTAACTTATCATAAACATGACTAATACCTAAAGGTATTAGCCAACAACCATTGTATCGAATACAAACATAATAAACGAACAACCAAGGTAACCTAACCGAGTTAAACGAATGATACCCAAAATTGAACGATTATAAGAGTATAGATGATTACAAGGTATTTCCTATGAATTGAAGTGCATTGAAAGATGTTCTTGGCTTCTCTTCCCTTTTGAAAATTGACTTTTTTGGTTAAGGATTCGTCACAGGTCTCAAACTCCCTTAAAATTCGTAATTAGGATTTGTATTTATAGGGTCTAGAATTTAGTCGATACGCCGTATTGGATGAATTCAATACTGTTGGGATTAAAAGTCTTCTTGATGTTGTTTGAATTACTGCTGCTCATGTTTGTGTTAATGCTGCTCAACTGGATTTAGTAACTGCTAGTGAAAATATGCTAAGTGTTTACTACTGCTAGTACAAAGTTACTACTGCTAGTGAATATTAGTACTACTAGTGAAAATATGCTAAGTGTTTACTACTGCTAGTACAAAGTTACTACTGCTAGTGAATATTATTACTACTCAAGGTTAAGACTGCTCAGAGATAAGTTAATGCTGCTGAGGTTAATAAGTTAGTACTGTTTGTTGTTAGTACTGCTACTAGCTTAAATGATATGATATTAAATTTATTTGTTTATAGAAAAGATTAATGGATACTTAGGAAAGTATTTGTAAGTGTGTCTAGGGTCCTTGTTGTTTAAAAGGAGGTCCTAGGGCTATCAGAGTATTGTTGGTAAAACTAGAAGAGTGGTTGTAATATTTTTACCTTTTTTTCAACTTTATGTTTTAAATTGATTGTAAAAATTCCAAGATTCCAAATTTATGTGAATTCAATACTTGCACAATATGAACAATATGCTTATCTAGACAATTGATATGATAGTATGAGGAAATAATATAAGATAAGAGATAAGAGTAAGAACAATCAAACCACAACGCGAGGATTTATAGTGGTTCGGTAACGAAGCACCCTCCCCTATGACTCTACTCCCCGAGCACCTAACTCATATTTTTCTTCACTATGTCAACAAAGCTCCCTTATGGCGGAGAAAACCTTACACAACCATTGCTTTACACCTATTTACGACAGAAAGCTAATGTTCGTAGTTCTAATCTTAGCTAGAACCAATACTAATCACAACATAGCTACAGACAAGAACTAATCTATTACGACTTCACAACTTCTGCACTACTTTCACGACTTCACAACACAACTTCACAACTACACAACTTCTTCACACCTTAGTTTTCTTCACACGACTACTTCACTACTTCACTTCTACTTTCACACCTAGCTATCACAACTTGGATGAATCACTATATTTAACTATACTTACAACAATCATAAAGATTTATCTACTACATAACTTTACAAGATTTACAAATGATTTACAAATTGTGATATGGATGCAACAAGATTTCAATATACACTTGAGGTGTAATACTTCTTTACTTGATGATGGAAGTATTCTTCTCTTGCACTTGACGAATTAAGCTTGGATCACTTGGAAACAAAGCTTTATGATTAGATGATCAAAGTATTTTAATGAGATGTGTGGGCTGTTTTAGATCAGAAATAATGAGTGCAAAAGGTGAGAAAATAGTAGGGAAAAGTCTAGTATTTATAGGACAAACTGGAGGAGCGTCTACCTATGGGCGGTCCCCTTAAATAGGTGGGCGGTCCCTATAAAATTAAGGGTGCCGCCAGTGTATTTAAGGGAGCCGCCCTAGACTAGGGGCTCCCCGGTTTGTCTTTTGTGTAGGGAGAATTTTCTGGAACTTTTCTAGCCGTTTTAGGTCCAAAAATTTGAATTTCAAAATGTTTATTTTGAATAAAACATTTCTTTTAATTGTAGAAAATGTTTTGTAATGTTTATAAAAATGTTTACAATATTTTATAAAAGTGTGAGGTTGAATAAAAATTTCATTTGATCATAAAATGCATTAAGCATTTATTTATTCATACCTTTAAGTGATATAATTTTGGAAATGAAAATTTACTACTAATTACTTATTTACGTTTAATTTTACATTGAACATTTTTATATTTTGTGATTATCAAACGTAAAGATGTGAAAAATATTAGTAATGTTTTTAGGCATTATATTTTATCAACAATCTCCCCCTTTTTGATGATTACAAAATTTAAACTCATTTAATGTAAAATTATTTTTAAACAAGTATTTAGTGAGTTTCATGTCATTTCTCCCCCTTTTTGTAGAATCAAAAAGACATCGTCGAGAATTGCTAGTTAAAAAGGGGGAGGACACCAAGGAATCGAGGGCACCAAAGAATCGTTGAGAATTGCTAGTTAAATGTTCCCCCTTGATGTGTGCTCCCCATCGTTCGAGGGCACCAAGGAATCAAGCTATGGTTTCTTGGCTACAAAAACAAGTTAGAACAATACAAATATTTCTAACATGTAGCAAGAAGGAAGGAAAAATATGACAAGTGCAAGCAAACATCAAAGCAAAAGATACTTCATTCATTTAGGACAATGTGTGTGAACAACACACAAGCATATATAAAAAGGAAAACAAATATGCTTTAGAAGCATATTAATACATAAAGAAAAATCCTAAGTAGCCATAGAAGGATTTTTGACTTGCTTGCGACACAAAAGGGTTTGACGATTATTTGGAGGCAAATTATGAGATTAGTTGGTTGGAGAGTTTGGAGCGGAGGCGGTTGTGGAGGGATAATCTCTTTGAACTCTAGGAGGTGGATGAGGTCGAGTGAGGAGGAATTCAATCCAATTGATATCCTCACTTAAAGCAAGAAATTGTTTTTGGGTGAAGATGCAACAAGGGCAATACCCAACATGGGTTTCAACTTGGTTAATGTTGAGGGTGTGTGGTAGGTTTGGAGAGTAAGGTGATGAGGAAATGTTGTTTTGTTGTTGAGATAGATGCATGGCTAAGAGGTTTGATAGGTCTTGAAGTTGATTAATGTCATCAACTAGGCTTTCTCTACTTGGAGATAGAGGTGGTGTGTGTTGAGTTTGGTTGTCACTTTGAGGTGGAGCTTGAGTGTGAGAAACATGTGAGTTGATGGGTGGAATGGGAAGTGGAGGATGTGAGACAACTTGTTGTAATGTGGGAGTGTCCTTAATGTAAGGAGTTTGGTTGTCATTTTGAGGTGGAGCTTGAGTGTGAGTAACATGTGAATTGATGGGTGAAATGGGAGATGGAGGATGTGAGACAACTTGTGGTGATTTGGTAGTGTCCTTGATGTAAGGATTTAGTAATGCTTGATTGGGGTGATTGTTTTCTTGAGTTGGTTCATGATGAGGAGTGAGTGGTTTTGGCATTGGTGAAGTTGCATTAAGCACATTTGATGTGTTGCAAAGGTTTGGTTTCTTCCTTCAAATGGGTTTCACACTCATTTTGGCTGCCCTTGATGGTTTGGATGTGGGTTTGTTAGGAGATGTCATTGGTGATGATGATTGTGATGATGATGGATGAGGATGTATTTATAGTGGAGGAAAGGTTTAAATTAGGAAACATGAACATTCAAAGGATCAATTCCAATAAATGTTTGTGAATTTAGGGAAACAGTAGCTAAGTCTAGAGGGTGTTTGGTTAAAAAGAAAGAAAAAATATTGTTTTACCCGTGTTATACTAGGGCGGTCCCCTTAAATAGGGGGCGGTCTCCTTAAAGATAAGGGGCCGCCCGTTATGAATTAAAGGGGCCGCCCTCTGTTGTTTTCCAGATTCTTAAATAACTGAATTTTCACAAAATTTTATGTGAGGGTTTCTATTTTGGAGGTTAATTTGCAGCAAGTCCATCCTTTTATAGCAATTAGGATTTTTAGCATATAGCAATTAAGCATTCAACATTCTACATATGTATGACAAGATGTAGGATAAAACTATTTCACATAATTTTGGCATGTACTCATATTAAGGATCAAAAGAGTAAAGAGCATATGTAAAATAGTAACTAGATATAGAGCACAAGGAATTTTTCTTGACAAGAGGGCTAAGTTAACAATGAACCAAACTTTTGTGCAAGTACTAGTGTGTGTCTAAATGCGACCAATGTGGAGTAGCGATTATTTCGACACTAAGACAAGTAAAACCTAAGAAATAATCCAAATGCTCCTTGATTTAATTTTGCTCAACCAAGATTGTCGAAAATTATATATTAGATTATATACTTTTGACAACAAGTAAGAGAACATTATGCATATGTGAAAAATGTTTTTAGCATATCTCAACAATTCATGAAACTTGATTTTTATGTGCTCCTAGTTGTGAGAAGAACTTTTTAGAAAAGAATAGATTGGGATTATTGTATATATGTATAATGAGATATGCATTTAGATAGAAGAATTAGTAGAAGTTTGTTTATAAACTTTTCACAATCTTGTGTTTTTGTGTAAAGTAGAAACCTAGACTCAGAGAGAAGAAAAAAAAATTGTCAGTGGGTGGTCCCCTTAAAATTAAAGGGGCCGCCCTTTATGAATTAAGAGGGCCACCACCTGTTTGAAAAAATTTCTTAGAATTTTTGTCAAACAATTTTTTTTTGATGATTTCTTTATTATGCCGAAAACTTAATCGATTTGTTCCATCATTCCTAGGCCTAGACGTAAGTAGTTAAATGGCTCACGTTTAAGTGGTTTAGTTAGGATATCGGCTATGTTGTCTTCCAAAGTGACCTTTTCTATAGAGATATTTCCTTTTTGAACATTATCGCGAAGGAAATGATGACGAATCTCAATGTGTTTTGTTCGTGAGTGTTGAACGGGGTTCTTACTTAAGTCTATAGCCCCTTTGTTATCACACATTATTGGAATGTTGTCTAACCTAACGCCATAGTCTATGAGAGCTTGCTT
>BQNB010043572.1:0-45431 GCA_026074375.1 Tanacetum coccineum | reverse complement strand
AAGTCTAAAGTTGTTGGTCTATTAAGAATCAAAGGATGAGGTGAGGGGACAGCATTATAACCAAAACCCTTTTTGCTCTTGTCATTTATCTCAAACCCCTCCTTTTCTTGTTTAACCTTTTCAAGTTCAGCCCTAAATAATCCCATCTGATACTCTTTGCTACCTACACTTCTTTTAAGTAAAGCAATTTCCTCAGAGAAAAGAACTTCATGTTCTATATATTTAACAATTTGACCTTCTAAAGTTGCTAAACCTCTTTTGTATGTAGCTGCTTTAAAATCAGTATCACTTAATTTAACAAGCAAATCATCATACTGTTTCTTTAGAGCTTCATAGTTTTTCAGACAATTTTTTGAACAAGATTTATCATTTTTTACCTCAGAATCTGAGAATGCCATGAGAGCCATGTTTGCCTGAATCTCTTCCTCTGCCATGTCACTCCAATCAAAGCCAGCACCATCTATAGCACACATTGCCTTTTCAGAAGCATCTTCAATCTTTACAGTCTTTGTTGAGCTACCTTGATTCCAATTTCTGTTGTCTTTACTCCTAGGTGCTCTGCATTCCCTGGCAAAATGTCCCATTTTATGGCAGTTGAAACATTCTACCTTTGATTTATCATATCCAGCAGTATTGCTTCCATCAATGATGATTTTCCTTCCAGTTCTCTGATAGAACTTTCTTGCCCTCATGCTTAGTAGTGCCATATTCCACTTTAAATCCATTTCTTCCAAATCATCATCATGAAGTTGCTCAAGGTCTTCATGAACTAGTTGAGACCCTTTTGGTTGAGTGGATAGAAAGGCATATACTGTGGCATCACTAAAGCTAGCAGTACAAATTTCAGTACTGGCAGTATTAACCTTTGTGGTAGCAGTACTAACTTCAGGGTTAACAGTATTAATATTATTAGTACTGCTTGCACCTGAAGTAGTTACAAATGCCAAGTTTTTATCATCATTGCTTGCACCAGCAGATTTCTTAACCTTCTGTTCAACAATTTTAAAATTGTTGTACAGATCATCCAAACCCATAGTATCAAAATCAGGTTTGTTCATCCAAACTACAACATGTGTATCCCATTCAGAAGGTAAGCTCCTTAAAAATTTTACATTTAGATCTTCTGGAGGAGTAACCACACCCAGAATTGCCAATCTACTAACAAGCTTTTGAAGCCTGTTAAAGATAGAATCAAGTGATTCTGAGCTTGAAGCACTAAAGTTTTCATACTGTTGTTTCAACAGAGCCTTCTGTGTCTTCTTTGTTGCTTCATTGCCTCCAAATCGAGCTTTAATTGCAGCAAACATTGATTGAGCATCAACATACTGGTCGAAGGTAAGTTGATGTTCATTGGGCAGTGCCATGAGCAGTAGACTTCTTGCCTTTACATCATTCTTTTTACATGTCTTTTCTTCAATAGTAGCAGGCACAGTCATCTTTGTTGTTGTTGATGTACCACTTTCTGGTGGTGTTGTTACAGGAATAGGTACCCATGAATTCCCATTCTCTATGACCTCCCATAGAGCATAATCCTGGATCTGAAAATACTGTTTAATCCTGATCTCCCACATCTCATACTCCCCGAGTTTGAGCATGGGAAGCTTAGCCAAAGCATTGTTCTGTGTATTCTCCAACTCCATTACTTCTAGATCAAAGTTTCTCAAAGCACAGGCTCTGATACCACTTGTTGATCCCAAGCCTTGATCGATTCTTTACCTTGTAAAGTGTATGTTACCTTGGATGAATCCAAAATAACAATGGTAGAGACTTTGTTTGTATATCAAAGTGTATGCGGAATCTACACTTCAATACTCTAGAAGTATTAATCAATGAAACAGTACTAAACAATGAACAATGAATAAAAACACAAAATGCTTCAATATTATTAGATCAATAATACGAGTACTCTTGCTTAGCACTAGGGTTTACAACCTTGAAGCTTTATGTTCTTTCTCTAAGATGTATATCTGCCTCTTAAGTATATATAAAACCTTAACCTAGGATCTCCTTTTATACACCACAAGGAGTCCTTTACAAGATAACTACCAAACTTTTAGGATCAATTACAATTATAATCATATAGGTATCTTCCTAAAATATATAAGATATACATTCCATATTTATCTCTTTGCATCCTTATCTCCAAGTCAGCAGCATTAACCATCAGCAGTATTAACTTTTCTTCTAGCAGTATTAACTAACACTGGCAGTACTAACTCCATTAGTACTGTTAGTTATACCTTGGCAGTGTTAACTCTTGATGAAGATTTATTCCCAACATGCTATGATATTTTGTTTGATCAGTTGGGGTTCCTTGTAAATCAGCATCAAGTTTGGTAGTGGCCTTTGGTGTGTTAATCGAGTCGCATCCATCCATACCATGTTTTTTCAAAATCTCTAAAGTATATTGTGACTAACTTATAAAGATTTCATGGGGTGATTGATGAACCTGAAGTCCAAGAAAGAACTTTATTTCACCCATCATTGACATCTCAAAATTGTATTTCATTAGTTTTGCAAAACTATTTGAAAATATTGGATTTGTAGAGCTAAAAATGATGTCATCGACATATACTTGTACATGTAAAATGTCGTCCTCGTATCTTCGTGTAAACAAAGTCATATCAACAATATCTTTTGTAAAGTGATTTTCTATCAAGAAGGATGGTAGCTTTTCATACCATGCTTGTGGAGTTTATTTTAGACCATAAAGAGCTTTCCGAATACGATAAACGTGATTTAGAAAGTCAGGATCTACAAAACCATCTGGCTAACTCACATAAACTTTTTCTTGCAGATGACCATTGAGAAATGCGGTTTTGACATCCATATGATAGATTGTGAAATTATTGTGAGTCGCATAAGCTAAAAAGATCATGACAGCTTCAAGTTGTGCTACCAGAGCAAATGATTCTTCAAAATCAATTCCTTCTTGACGGTACCCTTTGGCTACGAGTCAAGATTTGTTGTGGATGACCGTATTCTCTGCATCAGTCTTGTTTTTCCAAAGTCATTTAACCCCAATAATATTCCTTTCAGCGGATCTTTCGACTAATTCCCAAACTTTTAATCTATCAAACTGATGAAACTCTTCTTGCATCGACTCAATCTAGCTATGATCTTGCATCACCTCTTTGATATTCTTGGGTTTAGTAGTACTCACAGTAAGGGCGTACATGCATATTTCAACATCAGTATTGAGTCTACTCTGTGTCATAACTGGATTGGTAGGGTCACCAATCACTTATTCCAGAGGATGATCTTTTGTCCATTTGTCAGTTGGGTGGTGCTTTTGATAAAAATTCATGCATATTCGACGGATCCTGATTTCGTGATGATGATTCAGCTTCATCAGAATCAGGAGAACAAAATAGATTAATGAAAGTATTTTTGTCAAGTTCTGCATTATCTTCTTAAATTAATTCATCGGCAAGATCATTTGTGATTGGAGAAGTTGGTTCATCAGAAGTAGATACTATTTGAAGAGCATCATTATCATTAAGAATGATTGTTGACGATGAAGGAGTGTCTTCATTATTAAGAGTATTAGGTGCAGTGGAATTAGTTGACATTTCTGGGTTTCTCTTCTCATAGTATTCTTCATAAAGTGGACCAAACAAATCATCCAAATCCTCTTTTTAACGGTGTTTGTGTTGATTCTTTTTATAAATCTTGAAAATTCAAGCAATTTAGACCAGGTTCTAAATTGTTGCATTTAGAAGCCATTGTCGTTAACTTATCAAACTTGACATGAACTTTCTCCATGATCTTTCTCTATGATCTGAACTCCTCTGATAAATTCTGGTTGTGGATTTTCAGCATGAGCACATTAATTTGATCTTTCTTTAAAAGGTGTTAACCTAGTTAATTTTTCTTCCCGTAAATCATCTTTCAGTCATACATGAACATTCTAAAGCATCGCGAGATTTTACTCATGATCTACAAACTAATGGCCCTTTCAGTATTTAGTTTAAAGATCTAAAATGCTTCCCTGTAGGATATGAGCTTTACTCAATCTCTAGATTTCTGGAAATGCCATCACTCAGGTATTCCTCTTTTATAAGAAATCTTACTCGTTAAATATCCCAGATATTTAATCGTATTGTAGTGGGGTATACGCCTTGATTCCATCAAGACTCGCTCTAGGCTTATCTTTCAAGTATTAAGAATTCTATGTGTTTAGATTCTGGTATTAATGTTTTAGTCAATCCATGACTACCTTCTTTGATTCATCTATCATAGATAGATATTTTGATCAAAGATTCTTGTTACGTTGAACCTCCATTGTAGATGGATCGCATCAAAGTCCATGTTATCTTTGAACCTCTGTTACAGATAGATTGCATCAAAGTATATCATATTGATCTTTGAAGCTTATATAAAACAATTCCTTTTACTTCACTATTTCTTTAAAAGAACCCATAAAGTATGATCCTCCAAAATCAAACCAAATAGATTGTTCATCGCTTACAGACACTTTTGGGATTACCTTAAGTTTTATTAACAACTTTTAAACCATAGATTTTGAAAATATCTATGCTAGATTTAAATTATCAAAATTGTTTTTAGAGAAAAGATAAAATCTTTTTAGAGTTCTAACTTCCTATACTTTTCTAATGACATTTTTAAAGACATCATCTAAAGGATAAGCTTTAAATAGCAAAAGTAGATTTAAGACAAAAATTTAAAGTGTTTACTAAAATCTGTATCTCAAAAGGTTGTTAACTAATGCACGTACAAGACGTCATTCTTTTTGCAAAGATGCAGATTTTTTATTGATGTACGCCTTTAGGACGCTATCCTTTTAAAGATTTTAAATACAGCACATTGATGACATCAAATAGCGTTACTTTTATAGCATCATTTATCCTATGTAAATAACTCATTTAGTTTAATTATTGCAAAGAATTGTTACTTAATCATTTGTATTTGAGAATTACAGTAATTATGAAGTACTTGGTGAAGATTAGCAAAAAGGCACGCATTCTGGAGCTTAAACGAAGAAATATGAAGATTACTGTTCTGACATCCAATACGCCGTATCGAAGACTTTCGATACGCCGTATCGACCTTTTTCCAGACCTTATAAATAGAAAACCTAAAAACGGGTTTTTAGTGTGCTAAATCATATTTTCGATACCTAAAACATAAAAGTCGATTTTCAGAAGAGAAGAAGAGCAAAAGAGGTCTTGCAATGTAATTAATTCCGTATGAAACAACTTGTAATCTCCTATACTCTTGTAATCGTTTAGTTTTTGGTATCATTCGTTAACTCGGTTAGTTTACCTTGGCTAAATTATTACTCTTATATTGATTATGACGTTTGAAGGCTAATACCTTCGGGTATTAGCCATTATTATGAAGATCTAAATGTTTGGTTTGTTTATCTCGATTGCTAAATTTATCATTGATTGCTTGTTTATGTTTATCAGTTTATACTTGTTTACGTGCTTTTGTATGCGACCTATCATTCATCTGGATCTAGTGATACATACCAAGTAATCTAGATGCCGGGATGACTCTCCATATAGTGATTTATACATCTAAACCAATAGGATCACAATTAATAACCTATCTTTGTCTTTATATTGTGAGCTAAGTTGAACCGGCAGGTGACCCTTGGGATCAACAAGTACGTTCTCAATTAATTGGTAAAGACTTGGTTAGTGGACTACTAGTGTATGTTTCGCCTTTAAGCAGTAAGTAGGTAAAGTCTCTATGAGCTAGGGTTTAACAAGATCACCATTGTTTTAATCCCTAAGATAGATTATAATCAGCAAATAAGGATGCTTTATGTGGATACGTTTAATTATGACAGAATTCTTTGTATCTAGATCTTAGGAAGAAGTACCGCCTAAGTCTTAAGAATGATATGCCGCCTCGAGATAAGTAATCATTGCACTAAATAAATAAACCAACGTTCTAATTGGATTAATAATGGTTAATCCAGTTTTCTTATATTTGGCTAGACCGCTCTTTTATCTTCTGTTAATTCGCTTGCATGTGTTTTAGTGTCTTAAGTTGATTTTAGTCACCACAAAACCCGTGTCAGTCTCTCAGACTGAAAACCCCCTTATCCGTTAGATTTAAGATTAACATAGGTTTAGCATAGGTTTAACATAGAATAGAATTAACTTAGTTTAGATAACCAAAATATTAATAAATTAAAATATTGTTTCTCGCTTATAGTGATCGACACCCTACTTACCACAAAACTCCCATCGACCGGGTACACTGTCCGTTAAAGTGTTGTTTTTGGTAAAGTCGGCAAAATATAAATTTAAAACTTGAAACATAAATTACAACCACATAACGACACATCAAGTTTTTGGCGACGTTGCCGGGGAGTGAATAATTTAATCTTGATTTTTATTTGATATTTTGGTTTTTAACATTAGATTAATCTAACCCTTAAGATTAGTGTAATTTAGATTAGTGTATAATTCTATATACTTGCTTGTATATTTGTTTGATTAATTGTTTATTAGTTTAATTGTTTGTGCGTTTATTTGTTTTCTAAATACATTGTTCTAGTCGATAACCTGATACGGCGTATCCACTTTTATTGGATACGGCGTATTCAACTTTCTTACCAATACAGCGTTTCCATTCTGTTTAAGCAATACGACGTCTTCAATTATTTGCATACGGCGTATTGGTTAACATTTTTAAATACCTTTGCAAGTCTATTTTTCTAGGATAGCTTTACTTTGAAATCATGTCTTACTTTTCAGGAGCAGCATCCAGACTTCGTCCATATCATTTTACCTACCCGAAAAGAAGGTTAACAATGGAAGAAATGTTTTACAAATTTATTGACGAAGGAAAACGGGAACATGAAGAGATGAGGGCATTCATCTATGAATTCTGAACAACCAACGAGATCTTATTCAAAGAAAGGAACAATTCATTAAGTGAGCTCAGATTCGAGGTACAAGAGTTGTTAAAGGTGATCAATAATACTCCGATGACAAATTGCGAAACTAAAGGACTACTAGAGGTGGAAAGATGATGAGTGTTGATGTTTAAACTAGCAACACCAACGAACATGCAGAATAACCTCTAGTGGTAAATCACGACAAACCAGTTGAATCAAATGATGTCCTCGACAAAAATCAACCTCAAACATCCAACGAGCCTGTTTTTCAACCATCTAGTAAGGTACAAACACAATCGATCCCCTTTCCCCAAAGGTTGAGAAAAGAAAAAGAAAAAGCTCAGCAAAGAAAGTTCTTAGAAAACCTGAAGCAACTCCACATCAATTTGCCTTTCATTGAAGCCCCTAGCTAAAATGCCGAAATACGCCAAATTTCTGAAAGGTTTGCTGACAAACAAGGCCAGACTCGAAGAAGCTTGTACGATCACTATGAATGAAAGATGCTCAACCGTATTATTATACAAGCTTCCATCAAAAGAAAAAGACCCAGTGAGTTTTACAATTCCTTGTGACATTGGCCAATTGTATATCAATAATGCGTTAGCAGACCTAGGGGCTAGCATAAGCCTGATGCCGTATACGAAGTATGAAAAATTAGGTTTAGGAGAACCAAAGGCTACTAGAATGAGCTTAGAACTTGCGGACAGGTCAATTCGATACCCAAGAGGAATAATTAAAAATGTGCTCATAAAAGTTGATAAATTCGTCCTTCTCATAGATTTTGTTATTTTGGATATGCTCGAAGACTCGAGGGTTCCTATAGTTTTAGGAAGACCATTTTTGGCAACCGCTCGAGCTATGATAGACGTTTTTAATAAAAAAAAATAACGCTAAGGGTAGGGGACGATGAAGTAATTTTTGACGTAGATCAATCGATTAAGAAACCGCCCGCTAAAGATGATGAATGCTATAGAATTGATGACTTAGACGACACAATCAACGCAGAAGCTCAGGAATTACTGGCAAATGATGGGTCTAATTTGTTTTTACTCAAGGGACTAGAGAAATCAATTGATCAATCAGATCTAGAAAGCTGTGAATCTCTAGAAAATAAGTCTAACAATGAATCTGATTTAGGGATACCAATATGACGTATCAACTCTGATAATACGCCGTATTCAGTTGAACAGAAGACAACAAGACCTGATGGAGTTAAAAGTGAACATCTTTATTTGGCTAGTGCTAACGAGATTGATGAAAAGAGACCTGAGCTGAAGAGTTTGCCTAACCATCTTGAATACGCATACCTACAGGGCGATAAATCATTTCCTATAATCATCTCGTCTAAATTATCCAAAAAGGAGAAAAGGTTACTTTCGTAGGTTTTGGAAAAACATAAGGGAGCAATTTCTTAGAAAATGTCAGACATCAAAGGAATCAATCCGTCGTTCTGCACGCATAAAATTTTAATGGAGGATGACTTCAAACCAGTCATCCAACCTCAAAGGCGTTTAAATCCTAAGGTCCAAGATGTGGTAAAAAACGAGATCGTTAAGTTACTTGATTTTGGGCTGATTTATCCAATCTTAGATAGTTCGCGGGTTAGTTCTATTCACGTTGTGCCAAAGAAAGGAGGAATGACTGTAGTTTTAAATGATAATAATGAATTAATTCCTTCTCGAACAGTTACAGGATGGCGAGTGTGCATCGATTATCAAAAACTTAATGATTCAACTCGAAAGGATCATTTCCCTCTTCCCTTTAGGATTCTTCCAGATTCCGATCGCACCCGAGGATCAAGAAAAGACAACATTCACTTACCCTTATTGGACTTTTGCTTACAAGCGAATGTCGTTCGGATTATGCAACGCACTTGCAACCTTTCAAAGATGTGTGACAGCAATTTTCCACGACATGGTGAAAGACTTTATGGAAGTATTCATGGATGATTTATCAGTATTTGGTAATTCTTTTGATTGTTGTCTAGCTAATTTAGACAGGATGTTTGCTAGATGTGAAGAAACAAACCTTGTGCTGAATTGGGAAAAATGTCATTTTATGGTGAAAGAAAGGATCGTTCTAGGGCACAAAATCTCTGGGGCAGGCATTGAGGTTGATAGAGCTAAAATCGATGTAATAGCTAAGTTGTCATACCCAACAAAAGTAAAAGGAGTTAGAAATTTCCTAGGGCATGCTAGATTTTACCGAAGGTTCATAAAAGACTTTTCTATGATCTCTAAACCAATGACCAAACTTTTGATGAAAGACGCGAAATTTGACTTTTATGATGATTGCAAAAAGGCGTTTAATATTTTGAAAGAAAGATTAACCACAACGCCTATCATAATATCTCCCGATTGGAATGTACCCTTTGAATTAATGTGTGACGCTAGCGATTTCGCTGTTAGAGTTGTTTTGGGTCAACGAATAGATGAAAAATTCAAACCAATCTAAACTCTAAATAATACCCAAAAACATTATACCATCACTGAAAAAGAACTTCTTGCAGTTGTTTTCTCTTTTGATAAGTTTCGTCTGTATCTTGTCTTATCTAAAACTGTAGTCTACATTGATCATTCTGCTTTGAAGTATTTGTTTAGTAAACAAGACGCCAAACTAAGGCTTATAAGGTGGGCTCTGCTCCTTCAGGGTTTGACATCAAGATTAAGGATAAAAAAAGGGGCGGAAAACTTGGTTGTGGATCATTTGTCAAGACTCGAAAACCCAGATTTGGGAACATTCACGAAAGATGAAATCGCAGACGAATTTCCCAACGAACATATAATGATATTAAAGGCCGAGCTAAATGACGACGAACCATGGTATGCTAATTATGTTAATTATATTGTTGGAAAGATTGTGCCTCCAAAATGAACACCAAAAAAAGAAGAAGGTCTATCTCTCAAGTGAAGAACTATTTTTGGGATGAACCATACGCGTTCAGGCTATGCCCGGACAATGTTATGAGGCAATGCATTGCTGGAAGCGAAATCCTTGAAATCTTGGCACACTGCCATTCTAGACCAACTGAGGGACATCATAGTGCATCGATTACTAGAAGAAAAGTCTACGAATCTGGATTCTTCTGGCCTAGTATCTTTAAGGATGCTAAAGATTACGTGATGAGATGTGATGCATGTCAAAGGTTAGGAAACATATCATCAAGGAGTAAGATGCCTCAAAACAACATTCAGGTATGTGATGTGTTTGATATATAAGGACTAGACTTTATTGGTCCCTTTCCTAACTCAAAGGGAAATAAATATATATTGGTAGCAGTGGATTATGTATCAAAATGGGTCGAAGCTCAAGCACGTCCTACAAATGATGCTCGCATTGTGATTAAGTTTTTAAGAAAGTTGTTTGAAAGGTTTAGAGTTCCCAAAGCTCTAATTGGTGATCGGGGAACACATTTTTGTAACTCTCAATTAGAAAAAGCCTTGCAAAAATATGGAGTGACTCATAAATTATCTATTGCATACCACCCTTAAACAAATAGACAAACTGAAGTGACCAATAGAGCTATCAAACGAATTTTGGAAAGATCGGTTGGGTATAACCTGAAGAATTGGTCCAAAAAGCTGGACGATGCATTGCGGGCATTTAGAACCGCCTACAAAACACCTACTGGATATACCCCCTTTAGGTTGGTTTATAGGAAAGCTTGTCACCTACCTGTAGAGATCGAACATAGAGCATATTGGGCACTAAAATAATGTAATATAGATCTCACAGCTACAACAAAAAACTGTTTCATTGAACTTAATGAATTAATGGAGTTAAGAGATGGAGCATACGAAAACTCCCACATCTACAAGGAGAGAACTAAGAAATGGCATGACTCTAGGCTCTGAGGAAATAAAAACTTTAAGGTGGGAGACAAGGTGTTGCTATTTAACTCTAGATTTAAGATGCATCCAGGTAAGCTCAAATCAAAGTGGTACGGGACAAATGTGGTGAAAATTGTGTATCCGTGTGGGAAGGTGGAAATCACCAATAAAAACAAAATAAGTTTTAAAGTCAATGGCCAACGATTAAAGAAGTACTATGATGGAAATATCGACGCGTATGAAAGAGAGGTCATCGAATTCGAAGAAAATACGACGTAGATGTGGAAGGATAAAGTCTAACTTAAAGACTAGCTGAAACAAAAGTGCTTCTCGGGAAACAACCCGAATTGTTATTTATTTTTATCGAGTCTGTCTTCCCAGACATCAATACGGTATATGCGCTCCATACCATATGGCATATTGAATGCCTGGACATTATCAGTCCTTTAATTTTATGCACTTTAAACATTATTGTCAGTTCTGTTTATACGGCGTATTCATGAATATGATACGGCGTATTCAACAGACTGGCCCGTATTTAGATACTTTTTACAGGTTTCTCAATACGGTGTATTCTAGTTTATGGATACGGCATATTGGTCTCCTGTACAGTTTGTTTAGTTTATTTATATTTAACTGTAGGTATCGAGATAGGATTTGCATGTTTTTCCTATAATCTTGCACAGGAGCTCGGTGTAAATAAATCAACAAAGTTGGTGAAGTATTGATCATCTAGAATCCTGTGTGTGTTATGTTGGTATCCAGACGCATTCACAACACACATTCTTGCTCATAAACTTAACTTGGAGAATCTACCGAGCAAATTAATGTTTTATCTATACAACGAGGACGTTGTATAATTAAAGTGAGGGGATGGTGATAGTCCTATAATAATCCTTACACAACAATAAGAAAACCCAAATAAGCCCTATATAAGCCGGATTTAAGAAAGAAAAAGAGAGAGAAGAAAAGAACTTGGAAAGTTAGATTAAGAGAGAGAATTGGTGGATTACAAGTGAACAAATGCAACCAACACCCTCTCCATGTAAGGAGAGGGTTTCTTTTATACCCCTAGCCATCTAGTTGGCGTGTGGGCTTTTCTACTTGGGTCGGGCTTGGCTAAACTTGGGCTTTGAGCCCGAAACACGAACAATATTAGATTACAATCCAAGCCCGTTGAACCCAACTAGACTATTACAATACAAGACCTAGTTTGACTTTATAAGACCGATAACATTCTTGTTTGACTTAATAAAATAAAGGCTAACATATGGGAATTAGAATGCATACTTGTCCTATTTTTCACATAAAATGCTTAAATTATGCTTAAATTTAAAAAAAATTCAAGCATACTTTTGTGAAATTACTTGTTACATAACCTGTACACAATAACCCTTATTAGATATTGTAAGGATTTAACCTTATCCGTTTCTAAATGTTTACCCAAATTTCACAAAATATGAGTGTACCGGTGATGTTGTAGACTTTAAAACTTGGCTTGGTATATCTATTCGAGACACAATAATGAGTACTATGGATTTAGATGGAGTAACTTGTTTAAATTGGTAAATTTCTAGGATTATACCTAAAAAGTCTTTATATGTTGTTTTATTAACTAACTACACTGGTTAGTTAAATCTCATATAAACCCTTTGTTTACTCTCATTATAAGAGTAAGATACCCCTAGAAAAACCAATAGAGTCAATCCTTTAACTGTTTATTTCGTTACACCTTTACACCTTAGCCTACCCTGTTAGATTAAGTCTATTTATCAGTTGCTAGTTGCTTGAAGTGTAAAGTATGTATTTCCTAAGCCTTGTGTCAATTTTCTATCTTTGGTATGGTTGGGAAGAAATTTGCACATTGCAAATGGGAATGTATAAACTAGTCAAAACTCATGTATTTTTACTACCATCACAATTATTGGTACGTTCGAAGAATGAAGAATTATCGAAGGAATTATCCGGAGTTATTATGATCTTGAAGATGGTGGGATTACACCGAGTTTCGTAGTTATTATACGTTGAAAAAAAATGAAAAAAATAGAAAAATGGCAACAAAAAGAGGAGGAAAGTTTGGAGATAATCGTTTCGCAAAAGCTTAAACCGAAGGAATTATATCAAGGATCGATTATTTGTTGATACGTCTTATAAGTCAACAATGTGAAGTTTTGTACAAAGTGGTAGATATCGCCACTTGTCTTGTAAAAGTATGTAAAGTATGGATGATTAGGAAGTTGACCGTTACGGGAACGCCAACTTAGGTTGTTGTTTTTTATCTATGATCAAGACGTTTGTGTAAATAGTTGTATCTTTTTCATGGTAATGGTCGGGAAAAAGTGTCTAGCAACTTGTACCTTATTTGTTTGGACTTAATCTATTTGTTTTATAATTTTTATTTAACAACAATTTACTTCCCTTTCCTAATCAGTAACCTTGGGTTTTACTCGAATGAGGATGTGATCGAGTCATGCATGTCTATTCCGTCGTTACAGCCATGTATGTGTAATTCAGCTGCCTAGTCGGTTTATTACTTTTGGTGAAAGTTAGAAGATCCATACCCTATATCATTCTTCATCCTAACCCTTGGTTAAACTCAAATGAGGATGTGACCGAACACACATGTCTATTCTGTCGTTATGGCCATGTATGTTTGATTCAGCTGCCTTGTTGGTGTGGTACTTTTGGTGAAAGATTGTAGAATGATCAACCCTAAGCCTTATAATAAAAACCCATTTTGCCTTGCCAAGCCTGTGATAGAATACTCGTCACGACCGTGCAATTGAGAGAATTAGTTACATGTTACCACATAGATTAGTTGAGTGATTTGAGTGTTTACATCTACCTATTTCATGAGGTGTTTGGTTGTGTACTTGTAATTGATCAAATAAATTCTTAAACGGAAAAATCCTTAGGGATACATTTTTATAAACTTCTAAAGGCTACTTGAGGACAAGTAGGATTCAAGTGGGAGATATTTGATGACATCAAATAACGTTACTTTTATATCATCATTTATCCTATGTAAATAACTCATTTAGTTTAATTATTGCAAAGAATTGTTACTTAATCGTTTGTATTTGAGAATTGCAGTAATTATGGAGTACTTGGTGAAGATTAGCAAAAAGGCACGCATTCTGGAGCTTAAACAAAGAAATATGAAGATTATTGTTCTGACATCCAATACGTCGTATCCATCAAGGAAGATACGGCATATTTGTGCCTGCACTTCACCAAAGACCATAAAGGATCAAGGATCAATACGTCGTATCCAGAGAAGACCATTACGCCGTATTGAAGTTATGGAAATAAAATATTCTAGAAGATATCGAACATGATCCCTACTCCAAGAAACCCTCGATATGCCGTATTGACCTCAGTCAATATGCCGTATCGACCAAATTCCAGACCTTAGAAATAGATAACCTAAAAATGGGTTTTCAGTGTGCTAAATCATATTTTCGATACCTAAACCATAAAAGTTAATTTTCAGAAGAGCAAAAGAGGTCTTGCAACGTAATTAATTCCATAGGGAACAACTTGTAATCTCCTATACTCTTATCATCGTTCAGTTTTTGGTATCATTCATTAACTTGGTTAGTTTACCTTGGTTAAATTATTACTCTTGTATTGATTATGACGTTTGAAGGCTAATACCTTCGGGTATTAGCCATTATTATGATGATCTGAATGTTTGGTTCGTTTATCTCGATTGCTTAATTTATCGTTGATTGCTTGTTTATGTTTATCAGTTTATACTTGTTTACGTGCTTTTGTATGCTACCTATCATTCAACTGGATCTAGTGATACGGACCAAGTAATCTAGATACCGGGATGGCTCTCCATATAGTGATTTATACATCTAGATCAATAGGATCACAAATAATAACATATCTTTGTCTTTAGATTGCGAGCTTAGTTGGACCGGTAGGTGGCCCTTGGGATCAACGAGTACGTTCTCAATTAATTAGTAAAGACTTGGTTAGTGGACTACTAGTGTATGAATCGCCTTTAAGCAGTAAGTGGGTAAAGTCTCTATGAGCTAGGGTTTAACAAGATCACCATTGCTTTAATCCTTAAGATAGATTATAATCAGCAAATAAGGATGCTTTATGCGGATACGTTTAATTGTGATAGAATTCTTCGTATCTAGGTCTTAGGAAGAAGTACCGCCTAAGTCTTAAGAATGATATGCCGCCTCGAGATAAGTAATCATTGCACTAAATAAACAAACCAACGTTCTAATTGGATTAATAATGGTTAATACAGTTTTCTTATATTTGGCTAGACCTCTCTTTTATCTTCTGTTAATTTGCTTGCATGTGTTTTAGTGTCTTAAGTTGATTTTAGTCACCATAAAACCCGTGCAAGTCTCTCAGGCTGAAAACCTCCTTATCCGTTAGATTTAGGATTAACATAGGTTTAGCATAGGTTTAACATAGAATAGAATTAAGTTAGTTTACATAACTAAAATATTAATAAATTGAAAGATTGTTTCTCGCTTTTAGTGATCGACACCCTACTTACCACAAAACTCCCATCGACCGGGTACACTGCCCGTTAAAGTGTTGTTTTTGGTAAAGTCGGCAAAATATAAATTTAAAACTTGAAACATAAATTACAACCACACAATGACACATCACACATCATCGCCCATAATCTCCCACTTGTTCAAAATCCATCGAACGAAATTGTTATCCAATAGTTACAGATAGCCATGTTACATACGATGATTAAATCCCCTTCATCCCATATGATGCATATTATGAGATAGGTCTGATGCCATCCAGTGCACATGTTGAAGTTATTTTGTGATCTTATACCTTGCGGTATTCCTTGTACGAAATACATGTTGCCACTCCTTGCAAGTCTGACGGTCCAGTCATGTAAACATGATAGGTTCTCCAAGACTGCATATACCAGTCACCGCTGGTCTGTTGACGTGTGATTTACTATCTCGAGTTTTTATCCAACACATATTTTTCAACAAGAGTTACCAATCAAGAAAAACAATATTACCAAGCATAAATTTAAGAACAAAATATGTTGTTATATCATGCATCTACAGTTATTAATAAAGACAACTTGTAAATACGATCTTTTATCTTAATAGCTACTAAACTTTATCATTTTGCATATTACACTAGGATCCTACAGTCCCATCACAAACCATTACATTATGACATATCTACTTTGTAACGGCTTATATGTAAGTGTTTTGCCACACCAATTGCCTCCCCGAGACAACTTCAAGGACTGAGACCCCGAGACACCAGTTACCTCCCCGAGACAACTTCGAGGACTGAGACTCTGAAACCTGTTAGGCATTTTTAGTCTCCTAGAAGCCTTGGGTATGTTGTGGCATAATACCAATAGATTGCACCATAAAAGCCAATGGCACCATAATTCATTAATCACTGCAATGGCATACGACCAATGAATCCAATAACTACCTCATCCTGTGCTAGCCATGTACCCACATACATTACATTATGGCATAGTTTCCTGTAGGGTCTGAGCTAAGAGAGCGTAACAATTATGTGTGGTGCACCAATCTAAGGTTACCATATGGCAAGACCTCTCAGAACTTATCAGTTTACCAATATTTTCTTTTTATGTCCAGTGTTAAAACGATTTTATCCCAAAAATTCGTTTTACATATGAACTATGCGTGAATTCATACCATGATTTGTTAAGATTTTTAAAACAAATCTTTTATAATAAAAAATCTTCAAACTCGGGTTACCCGTCCTAGTCCTTTTTAGATATATTCTGCTAAATTCATGGCACTACACTTTATTATGCGAACTTGATGTTGGGGACTCAGTGCTTAAGTACACCCTTTCCTCATGACGTTAGAAGAGACGCCCAGTTTTATTAAGTCTCTAAATAATACCGTTTAACATGTTATTTAATCACGACATGCATATTAAAAATTAATAAAACACCTTAACAAAGCCAATCCTATATCTAATGTTGATCTCGAGAGCCACTTTGGGAATCAACTTGGGTCTGTTAGCCTCAAAATGTAAGCGTCGTTTACGGAATTACATTAGTTATCACATAGCCGAATATGCAAGGATTAGAAATGGCATGCTAGGATAGTTATACGTATAGATGACTGTATATACCCCATCCTTAATTCCAAGGAGGGGTGAGGTTTCATTCTTAGTGTGTCTATTTTCTCTCTTTCTAATCTAATACATACATCTTTCCATTTTATCTCTCTACTCTCTCTTTCTCTCTCTCTCTCTCTAAATGGCTAAGCATTTGTTTAAGCCTCCCCGATCTCCGGATCGTGTTTATATAGTGAAATATTATGGTTAACATGTGGCGTCAGAGCTAACCAGGGGTGTTTGTATTAGTGTGTGTGTTGATTTTGGCTTATTTTGGCTTATTTTTTTGATTCTAAACAACGGCTTATTTACTAAACATAAAAACATATAACTTTGATTCTAAACGACAAAATGAACTAAATTTTATGTTTTTATGTGACTTGAACGTGTTTAGAACAATTTAGTAACAAAAAGTTTGAATCTTTATAGCTTAAAATCATTGATTTTGTGGTTTAAAGGCTGTTTTCTGGTTCGTGTTTTGTGCGAGTGTAGAAAATCAATCAAAGTGAGTTTAGAATAAAACGACACAAGGACAAGTTGTATTTCTTTTTTTAGGAAAGGACAACGAGTTTGCATTTCAAAATATGAGTTTGGACTTGCAATTCTTGCAAGTTTACAGGTTCGAATACACGGTGAGTATAGCTTGCAAAATACAGTGAGTCTAACACAATTTTCAACGAATGTAACTTTGTTTTCAAGCGAGTGTAACTTTTAACAAGCCAACGAGTTTGATCTCATATCCAGCGAGTCAAGATTTCGAACACAGCGATCTTGGATTTTCAAAAACAGCGAGTGTAACTCTTACTCATCCAGCGAGTGTAGACATCGTCAAACAGAGAGTTTAGATCAAGCAGCTTTTGAATATAGCGAGTGTAAATCCTTGGTACAAAGTGAGTATAGATCCTAAGCGAGTTGTAACAACTGTCTATTTTGAGGTCAGTAACGGATAGCAAACATACAAAATTTTGACTCCTCTATTTATTTGTTGAGTCACTTTTAAATGATCGTGTCACTTTAATTGTTAAATGCTCATTTTCTTAGGAACCCTAGTTATACGAATGCACCTTCGACCTAATGATCCTAGTTAATGGTCCTAACGACCAACGATATGCTCAAGTAACATTATAATAGTGTCAATACACATGGAAAAAGTTAGTCTAACTAACTTGCAAAACTATTTTAAAAGTTACATTTTTACGTTACTTTACGTATTTACCAAATACTTACACACTTTCTACAATTAATCTATACTTTACACAATATATACATTTAACTTGTACATTTAAACACTACATTATACAAGTTCTTATAAAAAGTATATACACAACCCTCCCCCTCACATGGCATCACCCATTTAGACCAATGGAACATGTTACTTCTCTTCTCATTCTTACACACTCACTAACTTCTCTTACACTCCCACAATTTACCATTTTTAGTTTAACTCACCTCATGCAAACTGTTAGCCGCATTTTTATGTAAAGTGATGGTCATTATATATTCCTGAGCCTTGTATAGGAAAACGTAGTTTACGGGAATTCATTTAAGCTAATTAGGCCTAGGTGTCGGGCTAAAGCCCATTAGTTCGGTCCATTAAAGGCCCAAACGACCCAACAAGGAGTCCATACTCTTTGTAGTATAAATACAACCCTCTTAGCATGTTAGGAGGGTGTTGCTTCTCATTTTATCATAGTGAAAGCCTCCATTTTTCTTTCTTTTATTTCTCTCTCTAGTTCTTTCTCTCTCTAAGATTTTTCCTTTTATTTTCGTATCATGTGGTGATGAAATGATCGCCTAACATGTGGTATCAAGAGCCAAGAGGTGATATTGTGAGTTTGTGTGCGTCTCTTACCTTGTTTTGATCCTTTTTTTTACTTTTTGGTTCGTCATCTTCAAAAATCTTACCCGGATTTTTGTGTTTAAAAGTGTTAAAGTTTATGTTTTTAAGCAAGATCTAGGCCTAAGATAACTAGTTTTACAAGAAAAATCAAGTAAAAAGGTCAAAAATGGTGTGTGTTTTGTATTTATTTTTTTTGAAGAAGTACGTTTTTGAAGCAAGTAAAATATGCAGGTTTGAAGCTAGCGAAATATGTTTGCATGAGAAATAAGTAATCGAAATATGTATGCAAGTGAAAAATGTATGCAAGCGAAATATGACAGGTTGAGTTCAAACGAAATATGTCATTTCTAGGAAACAAAACTCTACTTAATTTTTCTTAGGTCAAGCGAAATATGTATGAGAAACATTACATTGACATATTCCAAGAGAAACATTACATTGACATATTCCAAGTAAAACATTACATTGACATATTCCAAGTGAAACATTACATTGACATATTCCAAGTGAAATATTACATTTATCAGAAAAAGATTTTATTTTCTACGGTTTGTCTTACTTTGTAAAATCCCGTGAAATACTTAATCCCGTGAAATAACAATCTTAATCACCGAAAACAACAACTCTTAACACGATCCTCCTTATCAATGTTTGATCAATCACTTTAACTACTTAAGATCCTTGCTTATCATCTCATATCACTTTTGCAATGTCAACTCAACAAGAAATTTATGTTGCTGGTTCTAAAAACCGTCCACCTATGCTTATAAAAGCCAACTATGTTCCATGGTATTCTCGTCTTCTTCATTATGCAAAGATTAAACCAAATGGAAAGCTAATCTATAACTCCATTTTGAATGGTCCATATGTCAGACGAATGATTCCTGAACTAGGTGATCCAGACTGTGAAGTTCCTGTTGCTGAAACCTTTCCTGGGGAGACTGATGATGAACTTACTGAAAAGGAAGTAAAGCAAATAGAAGCTGACGATCAAGCTATTCAGATTATTCTCATGGGTCATCTTGAATACATCTATGCTATTGTTGATAGTTGTAAAACTGCTCAAGAAATCTGGTTACGTATTCAGCAAATGATGAAAGGTTCTGACATTGGAATTCAAGACAAAAAGGCTAAGTTGTTTAATGAATGGGAAAGGTTTACTTCTACTGATGGGGAATCGATTGGGTCTTACTATCATCGTTTTTCAAAGTTAATGAATGATTTCAAAAGAAACAAATACTTTCCAAAAAAGATTGCCAGCAATCTCAAGTTTCTAAACAACTTACAACCATAATGGAGACGACATGTTACTATTGTTCACCAAACAAAGGATTTACATGAAGTAGATTACACTCAGTTGTATGGTTTCTTGAAATACAATCAGGCGGAGGTAAATGAACTGAGGGCAGAACGACTAGCAAGAGCACATGATCCTTTGGCACTTATGGTAAATTCTAACAATCCTTACAACTATCCCATGTTTCACCAAGATTAACCATCATCGATTACCTACATGCAACAACCACAAACCAACAATAACTTCATCCCACAACCATCATTCAACACGAACTACATGCAACAACCAATTCTAAATCCTGAAGACATCACAGATCCCACAACTGCAATAAACATAGCACTTGTTCTAATGGCTAAAGCATTCAAACTAAACTACTCAACACCAACCAACAACAACTAGAGAATTTCATCAAACCCTCGTAATAGGTAGATTGCATAGCCGAGTATGAATTTAGGTTAAGACAGACAGATGCAGATGGTTGGAGGTAATGGGGGAATCAGCTTAGACAGTATACTGGGCAGAATGTTGGAAATCTGAATGGGTATAACGCAGTACAGAATGTCAGGATCTCGGTTGTTTAGAATGCAGCTCAGAATCTGGGTGTTCAGAATGTTGGAAATCATAATGGGCTTATTGTTGTTCTGGAGATTGCTAATCCGAATGCTAATCAGATTGGGAATGGTAATGTTGTAGCAGCACGGGCTGAGGGTAATTTAAATAGGAATAATGGTAATCAGATAAGGTGTTACAACTGTAGAGGATTGGGTCATTATGCCAGGAACTGCACTGCAAAGCCACGAAAAAAGGATGTTGCTTTTCTTCAGACACAGTTGCTGATTGCCCAAAAGGAAGAGGCAGGGATCTAACTCCAAGCTAAGGAATTCGATTTCATGGCTGCTGCAGGAGATCTTTAAGAGATTTAGGAAGTCAATGCAAACTGTATTTTGATGGCTAATTTGCAGCACGCATCGACATCGGGTACTTAGACTGACAACGCTCCCGTCTATGACTCAGATGGATCAGCTGAGGTACACGAATATGACCATTGTTATAATAATGAGATATTTAATATTTTCACTCAAGAGGAGCAATACACTGATCTACTCGAGCCCATTCTCGAACCACACCAAATTCAACATAATGACAGCAATGTTATATCTATGGTTTCTAGTGTGGAACAAAGTAGGGGAACAGTAGAACAAAATCCTAATACTGTTGAGGAAACACGTGCTTATTTTGAATCATTATATAATAAATTGGCAATTAAAGTTGAGATAGTCAACACGGTCAATCGCAAAATGAAAGGAAACAAATGCTGATCTGACCACTGAGCTTGCTAGATATAAAAATCAAGAAAAGTGTTTTGAAATCAATCAAGAAAAATATGAAAAACTTGAAAGGTGTTATCAAAAGTCTGTTTACCAAGAGCAATGTCTTACTAAAAAGATAAATGCACTTCACTTAAGTTCTGCTAAAATAATAATGACTTTGAATGAGGAAATTCAAATTTAATTAACTAGCTTTCAAAAGAAAATTCAACTGTCTCTTCAAAAAGAAAAGAAAAAGTTGAAGTCTGATTTCAAAATATGCGAAGACGAGCTTCTTGATAAAAAATTCTACTTGAGAATAAAATAAAGGAATTAAATAACATTTTGGTAAAAACGGGTCAATCGATTCAAACGATGAACATGCTTTCACCTAAGCCAGACTCGTTTTACCACACCGAACAGAAAATGGCTTTAGGTTATCAGAATCCTTTTTATCTCAAGCAAGCTCAGCAAAAACAACAGAGTTTGTATAATGTCAAAGTACTATTAGAAAAGCATGATTCGGAGGAGACACTGCAACTTGCTCAAGAGAGTCGCTTAAAAATAAAACAATTAAACAAAGAAATAAAACCGGCAAATTAAGCAAAGATTAATCAACTTTCAGGGGTGTTTGTTTCTTAACAAGACAAGTCACGTGAAGAGTTTTATTTTTCAAATACTTCCTAAACGGCCACTATTTCAAAATCAATTTCAATATCAAATCAAGAGTTTTCAGACGATACTTCTCCAAGTGTTGCAAGAAAATTTCTAAATGAAGTAAAAAAGCAGCCCTTGTACCTTTTCAACGTGTTGTAAAACAAAAAATGACATTAGATATACATAATTGGCCGTCTACGGCTCATCAAGAGATTCATAAAATTGTAAAAGATGAAATTTTCCCTATCGTCAACTAAGTTGACACTAGACTTCAAAATTTTGAAATACAATTTTTGAAGGAAGCAGCTAAATTTGTTCGAGACTTCAAATCTCTTGCAAAAGAAGCTGATGAATCTCTTGCTAAGAACAAGGCTTTGGAATTTGAAATTGAGCGTCTCTTGAGAGCAGTTGCCAGTCAGGATATTATGTCTATTGTGTAAAGTAATTCTGTTGTAGATACATCCAATCTCCAAACTGAGCTTGATCGTACGAAAGAAAAACTTGAAAATTGCATTATTAAAAAGGAAAAGAATATGTTGTTCATTGGAATAATTGGTACATAAAATGTGAAGAATATAAATATGACAAGATTTCATGTGATAAAGCTTATAATGACATGCAACAAAAGATCAAATGGTTGCAAGCTCAGTTGGGAGATCTCAAGGGTAAGAGTAAGGATACTCCATGTGAATCACATACCCTTGATTCTTTGTCTCAGAAACTAGAGAATGGGAACGTGGAATTAGAGTTTTAGGTTTTAAATTATGCTAAAGAAAATTCTCTTCTTAAGACCACATACAAGAACCTGTTTGACTCTATCAATATGACACGAGCTCAAACCAAAACCATAACTGACTCTTTGCAACAAAAGTTACATGATAGGATTTATGAAAATGCTAAGCTAAGAGCCCAGTTATTTGATAAGGTTTCTGAACAAAAGGACGTTACCAAAGGTACGAGTGTGAATACTAAGTTTGCAAATCAATCAACCGAGAGGAAACCGTCTTTGCAATCTTTAAGAAATAATTTTGTTGTGAGACAACCAAATGCATTTCAATCTGAACGTCCAAAATTTTCAAAAACTCGGGTTCCTCCAAAGGTTGTTGAGACGCATGATTTGTCAAACCCAGTCACTTTAAACTCAGAACCTACCACCACTGAACCAAAAGTTGTGACAAATGATAAAGTGGTTGCCCCTGGAATGTTTAGGACTAATTCGTTTAAGACTTCTAGGGAAGATAAATTTGTGCCTATCACCAAAGTTATACCAAGCGTTAGGACAAATCCGATCATTGTTTCACAACCTCATGTCATCACTAAGAAACATGTCAATTCTGATTCAAATGGTGTGTCTTCTACAGGAGTAGACAACACTGCTAAGAACAGAAGGCTACAACCTAGGAGCAATACAAAGAATGATTGGGTCCCTTATGTATCTAAGAGTAGTTGCATCAAGAATAAATAAGTTGAAGTAGAAGAATACCATAGGAATTTAATGCTTTCTAAGAATAATAAACATATGTCATCTGAATGTAATAACATTAAGCTTGCTATTCGGAATGATAAATCTGAAGTTGTTTATGTTATGTGTAAGCAATGTTTAATTACTTCAAATCATGATGTTTGTGTGCTTAACTATGTGAATGACATAAATTCTCGTATGAATAAGTTCAATGCTAATGTTTCAAACACTGCATATCAAAAGAAACATAAGCCAACGGTCACGAAACCTAAGAAGGCAGGGTCCAAAGAAAGACTTGCTTCACCTAAGCCTAGGAAACCTAGAACTTGCCTTATGTAGTCACCTACTGGAAGAATGTTTGACCTTAAAGGAAAAATAATTGAATCCAGTGAATCAGAGAGTCACTGCTCAAAGGTTGATATTGCATGTATTTAAACCCTCAGGAACTACAAGAAAACGGTTTATAATTCTCATTTCTTTGGGCACGTGTCTAAATTTGTTTAGGGTTGCGTCAAATGGGAATGGCTAAAGCGTATGGACAGGAATCTAAGCTTTCTTAAATTTTCATCTGGATTTATTGGGAACCGTACGCTTTTGGAAAATGATCATTTACTGCAAATTTTTTGGGGTTACGGTGATCATCAATGGGAAATAATATTGATCAACTAGGGTTTATTTAGTGAGGGTTATGGAACACTTGTTTTCGGTTAAGCAGTTTTGTGATTCAGGTTTAGAGGTCATCTTTCAAATGGGAACATTTGTTTCGTTAGAAATCTAGAAGAGGGTTGATTTTGTTAAAAGGAAATGCACACAAAACCTCATACACCATCAATCTCTATGAAATAGCTTACAATCTCCAATTTACCTCATGGGCCCATGACTTCTTTACCAAGTCTTGTTATGGATCAACGTTTATCCCACCTCAATTTTAACACCATAAATGACCTTGCTAATAACTATATCGTCACCGGTCTTCCAAAATTCAAATATCATAAAGAACATCTTTGTCCCTCATGTGAGCAAGGAAAAATAAAAAAGGTATCTCACCCACCCAAACCTGTTCTAAATTCTAAGCAGAGGTTACACCTTCTCCATATGGATTTGTTTGGTCTAATGAGAGTCAAAAGCATCAACGGTAAGGCGGTACGTCTTGGTGATTGTGGATTCTACTCTCGTTACACTTGGGTACTCTTCCTACGATCAAAAGATGAAGCACCAGAGGAGATTAAAACCTTTCTCAAGAAAATTACAGTTCTACTACAAGCTCCAGTCATTATTGTAAGAACCGACAACGACACAGAATTCAAGAATTAAGTGCTTAAGGAATACTTTGATAGTGTTGGCATCTCTCACCAAGCGTCTTCTGTTATAACACCTTAATAAAATGGATTCGTGGAACGAAGAAACCAGATGTTAGTGGAGACTGCTAGAACAATGTTGATTTTCTCTCGTGCACCATTATTCTTATGGGCTGAAGCAATTGCTACTGTGTGCTACACTCAAAACCGCTCCATTATTCACCGCCGTTTCAACAAAACACCATATGAGCTCATTAACGGCAGAAAACCGGATATCTCATTTCTACATGTATTCGGGGCTCTCTGTTATCCCAAGAATGACCGTGAGGACATTGGGAAGCTTGGTACAAAAGGTGATATTGGCTTCTTCATTGGTTATTCTGCTACTTCCTCTACTTACAGAGTTTACAATTGACGGACAAAGAAAATCATGGAGACAATGAAGGTGACATTTGATGAGCTTTCACTATGGCTTTTAAACAAAGCAGTTCAAAACTCGGGCTTCAAAGCATGACTTCTAGAAAAATCAGTTCAGGACTCGACCTTACTTATGCTCCGTCAACAATAACAACTCAAAAACCAACTAAACGTGAATTGGATTTACTATTCGAAGCTATGTATGATGATTATATTGGTGGTCAACCATCAGCTGCTATAAGAACTGCTCCGGCTGCTCAAGCACCTCAAGTTCTTCAGACTCCAACGACATCTACAACAATAGCAGACACCGTACCAACACCAACAAATTCATCCTCTCAAGCTACAAATATTTCAAACACATAACAGGATGTTGACGAGCTCGAACCACAACAACAACATGTTCAGCAACAAGATAATCAAGCTCCACTCCATCTGAAATTGTTGCTGATAATGTTTCAAAAGATATGCTCGATGGGAATACGTTTGTAAATCCATTTGCTCCACCATCCACAAGTGTTGTTAAATCATCATCTTGACAATATGTGGATCCATCAAACATGCATACGTTTTATCAACCTTACCCTCACAAATATTTATGGACTAAGGATCACCCTCTAGAACAAGTGATAAGAGAACCCTCACGACCAGTTTTGACAAGGAATCCACTCTGAACAGATGGTGACATGTTCATGGATGCATTAACTATGAGCACTATGGAACCAAGAAATGTCAAAGAGGCTATGACTGACCCTGCATGGATTGAATTAATGCAAGATCTTGATAATCTTGGGCAAAATATGGAAAAATGGACTATATAATATATGAGACTTATAATATAAAGAGTTATAAAGGACTTGTGGTAATTTATGAAGTTAAAAAGTATATAAAAACAAAGTTATATAAATAAACCCCAAAAGATATATAGGGGCTGTTTTGGTTCGTGTATGGTAATAGCCCTATGATGTTTTATAAAGATAGTACACCTCATGACGATTCCAAAATGATAAGAAACTCGAAAAACAGATTTATAACGAAAAAGATACGACGATTTCAAGTTTACGTTAAATATATACTTTTATAAAACTATTTTTATAAAGTTACTATTCACCACAGAAACTTATACTTTTAAAACATCAATAAATCGATAAAACTTTTAAATACGAAGACGTGCTCGAAAGAATCGCTAAAAACGGAGTTAAAACGAATAAGTTACGACATTTACGAGATTTACGATAACTAAATCTATAAAAATAAATATATAACTGTTATGAACAGTAAAATCACTATTCATCAGAAAAACTCAAATTTTGAAAATGTTATATTTTGATAACTCGTCTTAATACGAAGGCGTGGACGTAAGAAACGAAAGAAACGGACTTAAAACGAGAAAGTTACGCCAGTTTTACTAAAGTATACTTATAAACGTTTTTACTTTATAAATATGATTTCACTAAAACGATTAGATGGTGATGTAGCTATATAGAATTATATGTGGTATTAGTTAATCAAAGTACTATATTACTAGGGAGTTTCATAATGAGGCCTCTTCGGGGTGGCGTATCGACGAGTTGTTGGATTTACGATTTAAAGTGTCCTAGCTCCTCATACGTCACTACATGACCTCTTAATTATGATAGCCCGAACGATAGTATGATGAGCTATACGACCTATAAATAATCAAAGTGTTTAGTACTTATACGACCTATATTGGATTAGGTTGCCTTCGGATTCCTTCGTGACGCATTTTTCTATTGTGAATACTTGTTGATTACCATTCACTCGAGGTGAGTTCATAGCCCCCTTTTTACTACGTGATTGTTTTACAAAATCTACGGGGTGAATTACATTGCTTGTTTTACTATTGGACACAAGTGTTTTTCTAAGTGTTTTCAAAGTGTTTACAAAGTGTATGCTATCCAGATTACTGCCTGAATATTATTGCTAAGTTACCTTATTGCCGTGAAGTCCCTATTTATCATGAACCGTTAATTGCTATTGTAGTAAGCGCGAGTGTTGTGGATAGATCTATCGGGACTGACAATCCCCACCTTTCCTTGGGTCACTAGTTTGATCAAGGTGCATTTAACATTGAGAGGTGTTAGGTTGTTGGCAAGCATCCTATATTCTGATTGGGGCACAAATCTAGTTAAGGCTTCGGGGTCATGAGCTTAGTGCAATAATAAACGTTTTGGACTACTGAATGTGTTTCAGAGTCTACTATTACTTCGATCTTGTGGTCCACCCTTTTTACCGATAAACCTATGATTTCACTCAACCTTTGTGTTGACTTTTAGCATGTAATTTCAGGTCCTAGGGTATGAAGATCGAAGGGGAGCCGTGGCGGATATCAATGAAGACGGATTATGTGTTTATCTATATTCAATGCAACTTTTATTATCTTTAAAAACTTAAGTCATCTTTTGGTATTATGAAGCTGTTGTTTAATTAAATATGTACTTGGAAGGTTTATGACTTTTAAAACATATGGGACCTAATGTATAAACTTTGATATTTTGCTATGGCATCGAATGAAATCTTGTCTTAAACGTCCATTTATGGTCGTTTCCTATATCTTGATTGTTGTACTTTGACGTAGCACCCCATTGTTACCATTCCGCTGCTACCTGATTTTGAGGGTGTTACACCAAACACTAAATCTTTATTAAGATGGCTAATACTCGAGGGTATTAGCCCATAACCATTGTAATTATACAAGTGTGATCAAATAACCAAGGTAAACTAAACGTTTTACTGAACGATACCAAAAATTAAATGATTACAAGAGTATAGGAATTACACGGTGTCTTCTATGGAATCGTGATCGATGCTTGACCTTGGCTACTCTTCGTCTCTTTAGAAAAATGACTTTTATGTTTATGGTATAGAGAATATGATTTTGCACACTAAAAACTCGTTTTTGAGTCCTCTATTTATAGTCTCTGAAATTGAGTGGATACGCTGTATTGAGTGAGGTCAATACGGCGTGTGAGGGTGTATTCCTTGGAGTGCACGCTACATTCACAATCAATCAGTTATATCTTTCCTCGATTACATTTAATGTAGAATCTTTAATTGTTTGACCAGCTGGATATTGGGAATTGAACATACGCGTTTTCTTATGAAGTCCAGGCGTTGATACATCGTATCTTCTTTGCTAGATACGGCGTATGCAATCAGAAATAAGCAATCTTTAAATATCATCATTTAAGCTCCAGAATGTGCGCCTTTTAGCATGTCTTCACAACGTACTCCATAATTACTGCAATTAACAACTTTAAGCAATTAAGTAATAATTCTTGCAATAATTATATAAAAGTGGGTAACTTACTTGGGATAAATGATGCTATAAAGTAATGTTATATGATGTCATTAAATATCTCCCCACTTGAATCCTACTTGTCCTCAACTAGACTCTAGAAATTTATTGAAAATGTACCCTAACCGAAGTTAAGGATTTTTCCGTTAAGCATTCTTTCATTTAATCACTTGTACAAAACCAAGCACCTCACGAAATATAGGAAATGAAAACACTCAGATCACTCAACTAATCTAGGGTGTAATATTCAATTGGTACACTCATTTGCTCGGTCGTGATTAGTTTTCTATCATATGCTTGGCAAGGATACACATCTCCACCACTAGACTAAGGAGTAACAAGTTAAAAAATAAATTAGGTTAAAAGGCTTAATGGGTTGATCATTCTAACAATCTTTTACCAAAAGTACCACACCAACAAGGCAGCTAAATCATACATACATGGCCGTAACGACGGAATAGACATGTATAATTCGATCACATCCTAATTTAAATTTAACCAAGGATTAGGATGAAGAATGATATAGGGTATGGGATCTTCTAACTTTCAACAAAAGTAATAAACCAACAAGGCAGCTGAATCACGCATACATAGCCGTAACGACAGAATAGACATGCATGACTCGATCACATCTTTGTTCGAGTAAAACCCAAGGTTAATTGGTAGGAAAGGAAAGTAAATTGTTGTTAAATAAAATTTACAAAACAAATAGATTAAGCCTGAACAAATAAGGTATATGGTTGCTAGAAACTTTCCCGACCGTTCCATGATAAAGACTCAGAAATATATACAAACGTCTCGATCATAGAAAGGACAAGTAGGCGTTCTAATTCTCCATCCCCTCACTTAAATTATACAAAGTCCTCGTTGTATAGATAAAACATTTAAAGAAAATGAGAAATAGAATTAGAACGAGGAACTCCCCTGATATTTTACTCGGGATGATTCGCCAATTCAAGTATTTGAACAAAAGTGTGTTGAGGAGGCGTCAGAATGCCCGTATGAATTCAACACACGTCTTTCTCCAAAGTATACCAAATCATCGATTTCTTTACAGCAAGGTCCTGCATAAAAGATTAGAAGACAAAACGTGCAATTCTTATCTTGGTTTTACAATGGTTACAATGTGAAAAAAGTAAACACACATACTGTACAGGTAGTCAATATGCCGTATCCCAAACCCAAGGATACGCCATATTGCATCCTGTAAAAACAACTATTTTAAAGTTTGCAGGAATTTAAATGCAGAATTTAAAGGACTGATAACGTCTAGACAGGTCCATACGCCGTATCCATAGTGGTTCAATACGCCGTATGGACTGTCTGTGAAGACAGACTCGGCAAACAATTTAAAATTACAAACGACCGGGTTGTCTCTCGGGAAGCACTTTTCTTTCGGCTAGTCTTTAAGTTAGACTTCCCCTAATTTAATCCCCTCCTTATAAAACAACTTGGGGTCGAACGAGATGCCAAATGGCACATAAAAATTCTTAATTATAAAAAAAAATGGCATCCCTTTGTTACGATAATTACAAGTCACGATATTAAAATCTAATTCTTTGTTAAAAGTATTAGTTTTGAAAAATTTATTGATCGTATCATGACTTGTTTCCAAAAGTCTATTTGACCTTTGTTTATCGATTTTTATCACATTAGGTAATGGTTCAATAGATAAATTCCTCGAAGATTGCTCAGTATCGATTTTATCATCATTATTGTCCTTATCTGATTTTAAATCATCGAGATAAATTACGTTGAAAGAATAGATCATTAAAGTATAAAGCATTTTGTTCCCCTCCATCACATTCGGACAATGATGTTTCATCTTTCAAATTAAATTCATCGATATGTTGAGGACTTACAGTAGGTTCAGTTAAGAAATCTAATTTAGACGTTAGAGCATCATTGTAAACAATGGTTGTAATTCTTTCTCAAAATCTTTAAAGTAGTCTAAATCATCAAAATAACTGACCGTAGGCTCGGGTGACAGAAACGAAGGCATATTGACTTTATCATCATAATTTTTCAAATCCGTTTTCAAATCGTCGACAGAAATTATTTTATAGGAAAATGAATTTTTGCCATAAATCACCGTGTAATCTTCATCGTCAGATTCGTCAAACGATATTCTAAAGTCAATTTCATTGTCGTTAAGAGAACTTACCGTGGGTTCATAAGAGAGCGTTACTTCAGATGGAAACGCGTCATCAAATACTATAGCTGGGAATTCAATTTCAACAGATCTGAGGTCGTGAATATTTTCATCATACCAAATCTTACCATACGTAGCAGTTTCCCAGTTATACACCTTACCACGCCTACGAGGTTTTTCTTCCTCAAACCTGGTATACTCTTCTATAGTAATGTTGGGGTCGTCCATTTTAACCTGTAATAAAATAGCTAGGAAAGAAAATGGTCAAATAGCCTAATACGCCGTATTTAGTAAACTGAATACGCTGTATTGATGATATAGTCGAATACGCTGTATTGGTTTGAAAAAATTTATACGCCATATCCAAGAAGTTGAATACGCCATATTCAGTATTCGACTCAGAATATTATAGAAGATGCAGAAAACACACAAACACAATATGCAAAATATACAATGCAGAAAATCAAACACACATAAATGTGCAAATTAATCTAAACTAAACTAAACTAAACTAAAACACTAATATATAAGAATTAAACAACTTCACTCCCCGGCAGCGGCGCCAAAAACTTGATGTGCTATCGTGTAGGTTGTTTTTATTGATTACCAAGTTTTAAATTTATATTTAGCCGACTTATCCTAAAACAACACTTTAACGGGCAGTGTACCCGATCAGATGGAGTTTCGTGGTAAGTAAAGTGTCAAACACTAAGAGTGAGGACGTTAAACTTATATTTTATCAGTATTTTAGTTAATCTAATTAGACTAGTTAATTTTAATTACTTGTTAAACCTATGCTAAACCTATTTCTAATGATAAAGGGGGGTTTTTAGCCTGAGAGACTGGCACAGGTTTTATGGTAACTAAAATTAATTCAATACACAATAATCACGCAAGAAGATAATTAAAAGATAAAAGAGCGGTACAAGCCAAATGATAGAAAACTGTATTAGCCATATTAAATCTGATTAAATGTTGGTTTCTTTGTTTAGTGCAATGACTGCTTATCTCGAGGAGGCATATCATTCTTAAGACTTAGGCGAGACATTATCCTAAGACCTAGACACGTTGAATCCTGTCACAATTAACGCATCCACATAAAGCATCTTTTAGTTTAATTTAATCTATCTTAGGGATTAAAGCAATGGTGATCTTGTTAAACCCTAGCCCATCGGGACTTTTCCCACTTACTGCTTGACGGTATTTTATATACTGGTAGTTCATTGTTCAAGTCTTTACCAATGATTAAGAACGTACTTGTTGATCCAAGGGTCACCTGCCAGGCCAACTAAGCTCACTAATCTAAAGGCAAAGATAGAACATTATTTGTGATCCTATTGGTCCAGATATATAAAACACGATATGGACAGCTATCCCAGTATCTAGATTACTTGGTCAGTCTCACTAGACCTAGCTGAATGATAGGTCGCATATTTAAGAACATAGACAATTATGAGGTTATAAGCATAATTAAACAATCAACGATAAATTAAGCAATCGGGATTAAAACAAACCAAACATTATATCTTCATTAAGATGGCTAATACCCAAGGTAAACTATACAAGTGTGATCAATTGTAATTATACAAGTGTGATCAATTAACCAAGGTAAACTAAATGTTTTACCGAACGATACCAAAAATTAAATTATTACAAGAGTATAGAAATTACACGGTGTCTTCTATGGAATTGTGACCGATGCTTGACATTGGCTGTTCTTCATCTCTTCAGAAAATTGACTTTTATGTTTATGGTATAGAGAGTATGATTTTGCACACTTAAAACTCGTTTTTGAGTCCTTTATTTTTAGTCTCTGAAATTGAGTGGATACGTCGTATTGAGTGAGGTCAATACGGCGTATAGGGGTGTATTCCTTGGAGTGCGCGCTACATTCACAATCAATCAGTTATATCTTTCTTCGATTACATTTAATGCAGAATCTTTGATTGTTTGACCAGCTGGATACGACGTATGTATTCAGAGGAATACGCCGTATTGGGAATTGAACATACGCGTTTTCTTGTGAAGTCCAGGCGCTGATACGCCGTATCTTCTTTGCTGGATACGGCGTATGTAGTCAAAAATAAGCAATCTTCAAATATCATCATTTAAGCTCCAGAATGTGCGCCTTTTAGTATGTCTTCACAACGTACTCCATAATTACTGCAATTAACAAATTTAAGCAATTAAGTAACAATTCTTGCAATAATTATATAAAATTTGGTAATTTACTTGGGATAAATGATGCTATAAAGTAACGTTATTTGATGTCATCACTAAGCCAACCGAGAAGCACCTCAAAGAGGTTAAAAGGATCTTTCGCTATCTCTAGGGAACCGTTAATATGGGTCTCTGGTATACAAAGGATTCTGGTTTTGAACTAACCGGATTTTCATATGTTGATTATGCGGGATGTAAAGACACCTTCAAGAGTACTTTCAGTGGAACTCAATTCTTAGGTGAAAATCTGGTGGGCTGGTCCTCGAAAAAGCAAGACTGTACGGCGCTGTCAACCGCGGAAGCAGAATATGTGTCTCTATCCGCTTGTTGTGCCCAAGTCATTTAGATGCGGACACAGTTAACGGATTATGGCTTTTACTTCAACAAGATTCCTATCTATTGTGATTCGAAATCGGCCATAGCTATATCTTGCAACCCGTTCCAACACTCAAGAACAAAACACATCTCCGTCCGCTACAATTTCATAAAGGAACATGTGGAAAAGGGTACGATTGAACTATATTTTGTCAAGACTGATTATCAATTGGCTGACCTCTTTACTAAAGCCATTCCAGTGGATAGGTTTAACTATTTAGTTTGTCGCCTTGGTATGCGCAGTTTGTCTCTACAGGAGCTTGAACGTCTTGCAAAATCACAGTAATTCCTTGTATATATTTATCAGAAAAGCAAAATATAAAAATATAAAACCTATAAAAGCAAAATACAAAATTTCAAAAATACCAAAAATAATCTTCTCCGACATGTCTCTCATAAATCGATAACATTTACGCACCTAGGAATGTTGATTAATATCAACACGGGTGTATAAATGAAGTTCGAGCGAGAGTTCAAAAAAATTCAAAACACGTCTCTTCAAATTTTTCTCTATGACTTCTAAGTAAATGTCAGCTTAGGACTCGGACTCTAAAGAAAGGAAAATGTTCACTTATGTACATTTATCCTAAACAACGAGAAGTTCATATCTTCTCGGTCTTGAGCACAGTCATATAAACATTCAAGTTTTGAATGCTCAAGAGAAGCACTAAGGAATTGATAATAAATAAGATAAATCTAAAATTATTTTCCTGTTGAGCACAATTTTTTAAGATATTTTCAAAAATAAATTTCAAAATTTTTGTGCTAAACAAACTCCAACTCCAAGTTTTCACTCTAATCTATTATTAAGGGGGAGTATAAATTTTTGATAATTAGTTCATTCGGCATGCTTTCCTGTTCTTCCATTATTTAGTTAGTCTAAAAGTGGATCAACGTACATTAACTTGTATTTTAATTCACTTGATAAGTCAAAAATTGTCACTACATATGCAATTTTTGAGGGGGAGAATAGTGATTAAAATGTGATCAATACGGCTTAATAATGGATAAGATCTCTTGATTATAAGTGTGTTCTCGACCTCGCATGTGCAAAACTCTTTCATAATATGATGCATATGTGTAGGGGGAGCTTTTTGGTCATATAGAAAACTCTCAATGTGTTATAAATGATTTCACAAACATGTTGATTGATTTTTTCAATGGTTTTATGGCGACTATGGAAATACCAAAGACCGAACAACTATTGTTTCTTAAGGTGTTATATGGCGGTTAAGGTTAGGAATTTTGTTCCATGATCCAGCCAGAACCGGAGGGATCTACCCAAGGATACTCCATTAGATAGAATAGAAGTCTTTAGGTATGATTAAAAAATGAGTAAAGTGAGATTGGGAAGAATGTTATCCAAGGCATGAGTTGTCACCAGAACAAACCCAACATGGTGATAATGAGGACGCGTAGGAATAATATTGAAGGGGTTGAAGAATGAAAAATAAAAGTATGGATACAAGGTGAAAAGAAAGAAGCCCTCCACACAACCTTAAGCAGAAACCGTGTCAATGCATAATCTATCGGTAATCACAAAGATGATTCTGATATTGTAGACAAGTCATCATGGACCCAGTGATGCAAAGCCTAACCCATCCCAGCTACTCAGGCTTCTCTTAAAAGAAGTTTGTTTCATTTCTCACGGAGATCAACACGTTTCTATCGGCTTTCTCATTTCGAGATCGTTGATATTGAAAAGGTGGCAGTCCGCTCCAGCCTCCGATCACCAAATAACAAAAGTGCACTTATAGAGTCTAGAGCCATCGAGATCAATCAAAAATCTCACTAGGACACAAATTCCAATATACAAAATGCCGTACATCATTATACAACATTTGGTATCAAAGAGTCCTACGCATTATCCTTGCGGTAATTGCCAGAACATTTAGAGTGATATTCTAGTATTCACAGTGATGAATGGAAATCCTTCCAGTGTCAACATCAAACAGATATGCGGTAGGTGATTTGCGAGATTCTACATGAATCAAGCTTGTGTCAACTGGATATCGATAATGGTCCAGTAAATGAATTGATGACTCAATAAAAAAGATAGTAACTATCTGATTCACTCTTACCGTGTTGTCTACTTTGAGACGTTTCGGTAATGAGAATAAGCAAGTATGGTGAATCTAATGCAATCGCGTTAGAGGATCTAATACTTTGAGCTGGAAACCCTGTCAAGGAGGTTCTTCTAAATTGAATCTAGCTGATACAGGTATAATATTTATACTTTAAAACGGTCCTCACAGAACCGGAGGTTAATGTAACCAAACTTAAGACGAATGACAAATCCATATTCGTCTATATCTGATGTTTATCACTAACATCAATTTTCAGGTATAAGTGACGGCGTTACAACCTCATTTCAGCTGAGTCAAGATTCAAGACCTCATGCTCATGATCCATCAACAAACACAAATACATGATGAAAGCTCAAGTACATGACTCAAAGTCTTCTGCAAACTCTGATGTACAAGCACTTCCTCAAAAGAACATCATCGACAGGATTGCCTTACAATGACTATGGCATATCTTTCATATGGATCAAGTGATATTTCATCCATCATGTGGTACACGTAATCATGTCAAAGAAAAATGTTGAGGGAGATTGTTAGCAAGCTTTCAAGACAATGAGCATAAGGGTAGAGATACAAGAACGCAAGGCAGCAAAAGATTCAAGGATAAAGATTTAAAAGATCTTATGAGTCAACATAAAGTCAAGGATAAAGACTAAGATATCAAGATTAAGTTAAGAGATATCAAGTCAAAGATCAAGATCCAAGATCACAAGCATGCGAAAGGAATGTCAAAAGAATTCCCAAGAACATAAGGCTCCAAGATTCAAGACGTCACAAGACGTGAAGCCATTAGAGTTATGACCACCCCTTAAGGGGAGATTTTTAGCCACGTTTTTATGTAAAGTGATGGTCATTATATATTCTTAGGCCTTGTATAGGAAAACGTAGTTTACGGGAATTCATTTAAGCTAATTGGGCCTAGGTGTCGGGCTAAAGCCTATTAGTTCGGTCCATTAAAGGCCCAAACGACCCAACAAGGAGTCCATACTCTTTGTAGTATAAATACAACCCTCCTAGCATGTTAGGAGGGTGTTGCTTCTCATTTTCTCATAGTGAAAGCCTCCATTTTTCTTTCCTTTATTTCTCTGTCTAGTTTTTTCTCTCTCTAAGATTTTTTCTTTTATTTTTGTGTCATGTGGTGATGAAATGATAGCCTAACACAAACACAACACACACACTAGCAAATTCTCTCTAGAAAAATCAGCCCATCCCTTTCATCTCCTTCTTTGGGACGACAACACCACACAACCACCACCATTATTGCAAGATTTTCAAGTAAACTCAAGAAAACTACTCAAGGTGGTCATATAAGTACTTGTGTGTAAAGGGTTTTAGCAAGAAATCACTAGAAGGTCCTCATCAAGAATCATAATCATCTCTGCCCTAAGTTGTTTTTCATTACCTTATATAGGTTTACAAGGTAAAAACCTTGGTGCAAGACAACTTGTGTTGATCTTGCACCAAGATGCTTGAAAATCCTAATTTTATACATGTTTTCTTGCACATCTTGTTACATACATTTAACTAAATGAAATAATTGATGTAAGAACTTTTTATAACTCTAAAATGATTTTAGAAATGATGCTTATACTTGATATGGTCGTTTTGTAATTTAGTATAAAAGATAATGAATGCAAAAGTTGTTGAATCTTGAAAAATTAGTATGTTTGAAAATATTTGTCTCACTAAAACAGCAATAACTTGCTCATTTTTTGGGTTATGGCTAGTTATTTTTTTTTTAAACGTACATAAAAGAGATACCTATAACTTTCTAGTTTGGCTCAAAAACACTAGAGGTGCTTAACATTTTCAAAATCGGCAAGATCAGTGTGCATAAATAATACTTTTATGGCTGATTTGACATGCACTCTTGAAAATTTTATAAAATAATCGTACTTTACTCTTTTGAAACAAAATCAACTCCGAGAGTTGGGTATATTTATGTACTTTTTGAATGTTTTTGGCTTTATGTGATAAGTCTTGATATTGTTACAAGAGATTATCTTAAGCGAAGTATAAAATCTAAAAAAAGTGTGCATGTCTAGAAAATTTTCAACTTTAAAATGGTGTAATTTGATCATACATGCATGCATTGGACCCAGTCCAACCCTCACACTCTATTTAGTGTATTAACTTTGAAGTACTAGAGGCCATGTTAGCATAAGAGTTCATTTGGTTACCATTTGGGTCGAAATAAATTATGTTGTCAAGTGGACTGTTTTGAACACTCAACTTGTATGGATCATAACTCACTCTTGGAAGAACTTCAATAACTAAAATTGGATGGGTAACTAGTTTAACATGTTAATAAAATGTTCCAAGAATCCTAAACTCAAACTCTTAATTTAAAAAACGCAGCTTGTTGAAATATAAAAATGTCTCCAGATTTGGGTAAAATTGTTGTATGGAACATTTGGGTAAGTTAAATCCCTAGGGAGAATCTGTAAATACTCACGGACACACTAGATACATAGCACTAAAATGTTTATGAACGATTTTGACCAAAAGTAATTTTTACTTGATCAAAGGTACACTTGAAGTGACGGGAAAATCAGACAGTTTGTGATTTTACGTATTATGATGATAAAAAGTAAAACTTTCGAAACTAGTATAAAACATGAGACCTATCTAATAAATGTTTATATTGTTTGAGCATATCGTATAGAATCTAATTAGGTATATTTACTTACCTTAGGTCGCGGGTAGAAGGTTGCGAGTTCGTTGGGTTGCCTACTTTTTTATGATTGCCGAAAAATCATCGGATTTGTCCTAACTCTTGAGGTGAGTTTCTCACAGCCCCACTTTTACTGTTTTTATGATTTTGGGGTGGAAAGCATGATGTGTCATACTTAAATTGCTATACTCGTACTTTTATGTACTTAAATTTTTTAACATACTTAACTTGAAACGTAGTTGAACTTGTCGAGCTTTTGGACAAACTTAAACTTGAAACGTACTTGAACTTGTTGAACTTGTTGAACTTTTGAACTCATTGAACTTATTGAACTTTGAAAGTATGTTGAACTATAAACTTGGTATGTATGTTGTTTGATGCTTGGAAACGCCACTACTTTTAGCTCACTATATCCCCCTCAACGGGATGAGACGTTAGTACTTATGAATAGCGCTATTAGATATGAGCCATTCCTCGCTCCCATCATAAACGGAGTGCATAGTACTAGAACCTGAGACTTGTATTACGACACTTATCAAACTTGTCATACGGTAGTGTAGGCACGGGTTGTAGGAGACTTTAGAACTTGAACTTTGAATTTGATACAGCTGAATGCGTTTAAGTAGTGCCTCGCATAACCACTATAGCATACATGTGATTTGTGTTATGTTACTTTAGGTAACGGGAACTGTCTTTGGAAATTTGATATATTGTGTTGCGTTACTTTAGGTAACGAGAACTGTCTTTTGAAACTCGAATCATTTTGGATTCTTGACTTATTTTGGCAACTTGATTTTGATTTGGAAACTACTATTGGTCATCGTCTTTTGAAACTATATTTTGTGTACATATTCATGTGAGCTTACCGACTATTTTCAATAGTTGACCGTTTTTATCATGCTTTTCAGGTGACCTTCCGAAAGTGGAAACTTAGCACGTTTGCATCGGACATTTGTAAAAATGTCTTTGTCCTTGGAAAGATCATGTCCGTGTTCGGTTGTTAATTTTTGCACTATTTGAAATTATACTTGGAATTGTTGTAATTATGATATTTTTACTTTTATCCTAATCATGTATGGTGTTTTATCTATCATCTTTTATGATGCTTATTAATATGTCGCACCTCATGTTTCCGCTTTAGCGGGGTGTGACACAAGTGTAGATTTGTTTCCAGCGAGTGTAGTTGCGAGTTCGAATCTAGCGAGTGTGATTCTTTCAATAACACTATGAGTAGGGGTGTAAACGATCTGAGCTTTTAACGAGCTACTCGAGCTCGAGCTCGTTTTACTCGAGCTCGAGCTTAATATAGTGCTCGATTAGTTTGACGAGCCGAGCTTTGAAAACTAATATTTGGCTCGGCTCGTTTGAAAACTAGTTTAAACACGAGTCGAACGAGCCGAACGAGCTAGTCAAGCTTAACGAGCCGAACGAGCTACTCGAGCTTAACAAGCCAACACTTAATATATAAATTTTTAAGCTTATTTTATTTTAAAATTTTCAAAATATTTTTCTAGTATTATTAAGATTCAAGTTGTATCTTAATATTTTATTTCTAAGTTACATATTTACTTGAAGGTAAACCTCCTCTTTTTTTATACTTTGTTTTATAGGTTTTTTATTTTTCTTTCTTTCTTCTCTATTTCTATGTAGGGTGTGTTTTTTTACCCTTTTTTGAACATGTGTTATTCTTTTTTATTTTTCTTTCTTTCTTCTCTATTTCTATAAGGGTTATGTTATCTTTCCCTCTTACGATGATTCATGATATAAGTTATGTACTAAAATATACGATTTTGAATAAGAGCTGAGTCGCAAGTTAATAATTATATGTCATGCATACAAATACATATAAACAAGCCACGCACATAAAAGCATACATAAGTAAGATGAAAACTTAAAATGAGAAGGATGATAAACAATTATAACCATCCATTTGAGATGCTTCTACTTAAATTAGATGCATTTCTATCCATTTAGATGCATTTCAATTAGTTTTGAAAGTGATTCTGAAGTGAAAACAAAGTAAAGTAGTACTAGCATCAAATTTGACCCGCATGGGACAAAATTACATAGGATTCTCTTAACTTGATTAAATGCATCTTATATATGTAAATGCATCTAATTTTCAAACACACACACACTATATTAATTTTGAAAAATATTCTCTATATTAATTTAAGACTTTTATTTATCTTGCATTAACCCACGATTGCTACTAAAACTTTACTAATTTGTTTTACTACTTTTGTTTGTTTATATAACATCTTCATCCCGCTCTAAATCCCGCACCCAATACCAATTCGTTTTTTGATCCAAATTTGTCATTTGGAACTCTGATGATGTTATTGTCATCTCGAATGATGATGATGATGATGATGATGATGATGATGATGACATGCTAAAGCCGATTCTTGAGAACTTCATAATCAAATTTTTATTGTTGGACGGAAAAAGGTTTAGATTCTAATTGATGAAAGTTAAAGTAACGAAGATTAAATTTGAAACATATTGGAATTTATGTTTATAAAAAAACGTATGAAATGATCATGCAACTATAAAAGCTTGTCGCTATAAAATCATGTTGTTGTGCGCGAGTACTTGTATAGTAAAAGTATAAATCACCCAACGGATTTTCTGTAAGATGATCATAGCACATCTCAAGCGATATACAATGTTACTTAACTTTGATATCTAATGTATATAGTTTATCAAAAATATACGCTAATATGAGGTAATGTATATGAAATGACTTGACACTTGATATTATAGGTTTAGTTAACAAATTTATAGTAATCTTACGAAAGCATAAACATAGAACACAAAAGAAACGTTACACACTACTAAAACGATAACAATTGATGTTTAACAACGTCGCAAAAAGTTTAAATTAGATAAAAAAAATTAATCTCAATTGCTTATTTCTAAAGGTGCTTAATCTTACTCCATATTTTATTATAACTTTAAGTCGACGTTATTATACTAGGCTTTCCTAATTCATATAATCATAATTTTTTAGTTTCATTTGATTTTATGTAGCCTTGTGTCTGACGTCTCTAACAAACACATGGTTTGAGAATATTGCCATAAATACTGATTAATGGTTAAGTGGGTGTTTGCTTCGTTTATTTCTTATACGTGATTGAAATCGTAAAAAGCACATCCTATAGCATTATAAATAAAACAACTTTATACATGGTTTAAATGAAATTTAAACTCAGTTTGATATTACTATTGCAACAAACATCTCATTTTTGTTTTAAAATAAAAAAATATATAAAAGTTTAATCATCTTTTCTTTGCTAACTAGAAATACTTAAAAAAAATTAAGAATAGAGTTTGAAATATGAAAAGAACAAGAGAAATTGAAATATAAAAATGACATGGTTAGTAGACTTATCCCACATCGCTAGAAGAGGAAAACTTCCAAGAGAAAAAACTCTATATAAGCAAAGTCCTCACTCTATTTTAAAACTTAGTTAAGCTTTAGACTTTAGATGTTATTAAACATTGGTATTGTGTTCTTAAACAATATTTGTTGAGCTTATAAGTTATATTAATATTAACTTTAGTTTGAGCATTAGAATAATTTTTATAATTGTAAATGAGCTTTCAAGCTCGAGCTTGAGTTAATAAGCGAGCTTATCAAGCTCGATCTTTTATACGAGCATCTTAAGTCTGAAAGTTAATTTATTGTAAGAGTACAAAAAAGGTAAAATATCTTAAACGAGCCTCGAGCTCGAGCTCGAGCCAATTTATAAAAGTTTATTCGAGCTCGAGCCGAGCTCGAGCCGAGTAGTTAATAAACGAGCCTAGCTCGTTTAGGCTAAAACTCGACTCGGCTTGGATCGTTTACACCCCTAACTGTGAGTATAGATTCCAGTGAGTCTAAAAGGCGAGTTTAAGCTCTTGGTTGCGATTTAACTCGGTTAATACCGAGTTAGGGGTTTCTGGTTCATTAATATAAGCCCTAGCATCGTTTCGCACTTGTAATCCCTTAATAGCAAACTACATTACACTGTTAGTCCTCATTATCAAAGAACTCCAACAACCGTTAACGTGACAACATATATCCTTTAACGACCACATACTTTCACCGTTAGTCCTTCATTAACAATCAAATCACGACAGTGATTACAACAACAACAACAAACACAATACATCACACTTAAAATGATCCTTCATAAGATTCACTTAAACAACAAACGGCTAGTATTTGGTTACTTGAATGACAAAGTGATTACAAGGTTGATTTGGTATTACTTATTTGAGATTGAAGTAAGATTTCACGAAGGCGTGTACTTATTTTATCTTCTATTTTTTCTACCTCCTCAACAAAGATGACTTGTTTGGGCATTTACGGATTATGATTAATACTTGATCTATCTAGTTATACCTGATGTAAGGAGTTACGTTTTACTACTCACAGTGTATAGTTATCACTTAAAGGTGTTACGTTGTAGTACTCAATGTCACACGCATATGCAGATGTGGATAGTTTCAAGAGGTGGTGTACTTCTTACACTTTTGATGTTGGGTATAGAGTACTTAGACATTTTTCTCTACACCTTCTTCAATCAATAATAGTGCAATCTTAAGTCGTAAATTTGAGGGATTATACGTCAGTTTCAAGTTTGGAATATCGGGTTTACTCCATCAGTGGTCACTACAGATAGCCGACAAAATACGAGGTTGGTAAAGTTAGTCACAGGGACTAAAAAGTAGAGATGTAATCATTAATTGATTCTCACATGATAGATTTAGGCTACATAACGATAATGGTACTTCACAGTCTAAGCAAAAATTTCAAAGTTTCTCAACGTTGTTCAAAACTTTTCAAGATTTTTGCTTAAGACATGATCATCTCGAGTATATGAATGTACACGACAATGATGATTATGGGATATCGTAACCATCATGGGGGAATAATTGTGTACGTGGTGTGGTTTTACGCGTCAATGAAGATATTGGTTTTGTAGATTCGTGTTGGGTATTATGACATCTACTTCATTGGATTGGTTTGTGTGAAGTATTTTGCATACATGAGAAGATTATATGCTAATTTCTTACATGTTCCCCCGAACGGATAATCACCAAGACCTAATGACAAGAAGCAGCAGTATTTGGCGAGGTTTACTTCTTCTACAAAATTTCAATTTGCACTTAAATGAAAAAGATAGAAGATCGTAAAAGCTACATCAAAGTTTCAAATCTGCTCAAGATAGGGTTATTGGTTTGGGGGAAGCTGATTCAGAAACTTTGTCAAAAAGGATTCTATGAAGAAAGCTTTTCAAAACATGTTGTATGAATTAGGGGAAGTTAATCCAGTTCATACCTATTACAATGGTTCTTCAACAAGCAAAGGCAAAGAGGATTCAAGCTGAGATACATGTATGAAGACAAAGGACAAGAAAGACATCCTCAACACTGGAAGCGCCTTGGAATATTTTATTTTGTTGTATTTATACTTGTTAGGGATAATGTAAGTAACTCTGTATGTCTCCACATTGGAGGAAGCTTGTTAGCCTCAAATGTGAGCGTCATTTACGAAATTACATTAGTTATCAAATAGTCGGATATGCAAGGACTAGAAATGACATGTTAGGATAGTTATGCGTATAGATGGCTATATATACCCCCTCTTTACTTCCAAGGAAGGGTGAGGCTTTTTATTTTTAGTGTGTATATTAGGTGTTTCTCTCTCTAATCTAATATACATATATTTCCTCCCTCTACTCTCTCTCTAAGAATTTCACCACCACCACTATGGTGGTGGTCGGCTGGTTTTTCGGTCGGCCACCCGACACCATGATAACATCAATCTGATACTAATAATGGTCTAACAGGATCAATCCTAAGGGTTAATACATGACATTGACACAAGGGATGAAGGCTTCTTTATACTCTGTGTCTTCTCAGCATCACCCGTGATTCTCCTTACTCCTGGTGGATCTTTATTCCTCCACACTCCCACTGAATATCCTCTCTCTTTGTGCTCCATAGGTTGTTCTACCTTGTGCGAGCTTCCTTGTTTCATGTTCGTCTTGGTTTACATTTATTTAAAAGCTATTCTATTTTTTGAAAATAAATTACCCTCCCTTAAACCCAAAGCATAAAATATAAACATAAACTACTATTACATCATAATCCTGCAATTTATATTTTAAGTAAAGCATGAAAGTAGTATTTAATAAAGTACATGTGAAACATTTAAGCTATGATTTGCTAGGACCTACTACACATGTACATGCATCGCATGTGTAGCCCATCCTAATAGTACATGCCAATCACGATATTCACCCATATTGTTGCAAATTAATGCCACATGTCACTCTTCAACGATTCTTACCTTATTCCTTCGTCTTGCCAGTTTTAGGAAATTTTACTTTTAATATTTACAAACCCTAATTAGGGTTTTCAAAAACTTAAAATTTTAGAAGTTTATGACTTAGGTACCAAGAAACCCTAAGTAACCATATTTAACTTTTTTTAATTATTATGGATTTCTAATGAAAAATAGTATTTCCTAAATTCCCCGTTTATGTTTAAAACCTTAGTTTTATATTTAGGAATCACGCATTCTAAATTAGGTAAAACTGAAGTTTTCATTAGTTTATAGAACCCCTACCTTGCTTGGTCACCAAGATTCATGCCTGCTTAATTTTTCATAATCCGGTCTAGCTAGGATCTAAAAATCGACCAACTTAGAGTTTCGATAAACCTTGCAAGTAAACCCTAGTTCTTGTAAATCTTGTCCTCACAAATTAGGGTTTCCTCATTTGATCTCGGATACCCTCATATCCTCATACAGTTGACAACATAACTGTTTAGAAAACCCTAATGTTTTGAATTCATGTGATCAAAACAATTAAACCCGAAATGATTAGAAGAACCTAGTTTTTTCAATTCTCATGACAACACGAATTAAGGTTTTTTGTGTTTGATCTTGGATACTAAGTATCCTAATAAAATTGAATCCATTAGGGTTTAGAAAACCCTAATGATTGATCCTATATACCTTATCAAACAAACTCTAATTTGAAGAGGTTTTCTATGAAAAATTGACATCCTCAAGGATTAGAAAACCTTTATGTATTTCGATTAAGAAAAAACCCTAAACCTTAATGCTGACACCCTCAAGGGTTTAAAAACCCTTGTGTATTTCAACTAGGTCTCTTGCCATGCAATAAATCAATATTCAAGTAAAACCTGTTGTAAAAAATCGCAAAAACCCTAGAACCCCAATTTGCATAAATCGACCCAAACAAACACATAACAAAAATCATGATTTGATTTTTATGAAAATAAAAGCAATTACTAAGAACCCTAGTGAGGTTATATATGCTTAAGGTGGCTCCTGATACCACTATAGGATTTTTGTGGTCACCCGCATAGACTATAAAACATGCACAGCAAAAATAAATACATAAAGTCCATGATGACCAAACCCTAATTAAATCAAGATCTCCAAAACATTGATATAACCAAAACCTAACACGTACGAGGCCTGA